>JASDQU010815506.1:23720-36552 GCA_032191745.1 Picea mariana
AGTTCTATTTTCGAACTAAAGTGTAATGCTGAGTTGTAACTGAAGTCTTAAGTCTAGTTCTATTTTCGAACTAAAGTGTAATCTTGAGGCCTAACTGAAGTCTCAAGTCTAGTTCTATTTTCGAACTAAAGTGTAATGTTGAGTTGTAACTGAAGTCTCATGTCTAGTTCTATTTTCGAACTAAAGTATACCAGTCTCAAGTCTAGTTCTAAGTTCGAACTAAAGTATGAACTTGGGTTATGATTAAAGCATAAAAACAAGTTACTATTTCGAACCTCTCCTCTTCTCCTCTTCAGCCTATATAAACAGAGGTTGACCCCTCTCTTCAACACAGTTTTGATATGCAGGTTAAGGGAGAAGCAATAGAGGAGCATCTCAGTGATAAAGAGGCAGCATACCAAAGCAGCATATCAGTGTTGTATATCAGCAATAGAGGTTGCATATCAGAGGCATCTATCAGCAGCATATCAGTGTTGTATATCAGCAATAGAGGCAGCATATCAAAGGTGTATTTCAACAAGGTCTCTTAGGTCTTTGTCAGGTCAGAGTCATCCTGGCAAGCTCTTTAAGACCAGAACATTCATGGTGGATATTTGTAAGTGATCTTACATTATTAATGCAATAAAGGAATATTGTTTGCTGGGGGTTTTCTCACTATACAGGGTTTCCCCAGGGTATATGTGTTGTTGATGTGCATGCTTACTTATCTACATAGTTATTGTTATTCGGTTATGATTTGGTATTGTTGAAGTGTATTAAGCTAGAATCAAAGTGTTGAAGAAAATAAAAGAATTAATGCGCATAAAAAATCAAGCTCATAATTTAACATGGTATCAAAGCTTAGGGTGTGTTAAACATGTTGAAGTGCAGCAGCAGGTACACACAGATCCAAGCTAGCTTGATTAAGTTTCCAGTGTGAAGTGCATGGCATCCTCCATTTCAGGCAAGGTCGAGGATAGGCTTGAAGGAGCTACCAACTTCAATGTGTGGAAGCTCTAGATAACAAATATCTTGCAAGAGCATGATCTTGAGCAGTATGTGACCACAGTGGTGGAGGAATCCACGAATAATGCAGGAAGAGCGGCCTTCAGGAAGAGTCAAGCAAAGCCCAAGCAAATCATCTTTGACTCAGTCAAAGACAGTATAATGCCTACAATGACTTCATTAATGAATGCCAAGGACTGTATGGATACCTTGGTGAATCTGTATGAGAAACAGACTCCAAGTTAGAAGAGGACACTTAAACACAAGCTTAAGTATTTGAAGATGGAGAAAGGTGAATCAGTGGCATCTTTTTGTTCCAGGATAGCCCGGATCAGAGATCAACTTTTGGTCACAGGGATGACAGTGGACGATGATGATTTAGTGCAGACCATTTTTTATGGTCTTCCTTCTTCATGGGAGACCTTCTTATCCAGTGTAAGTGGGAGAGAGATCCAGCCCACGTTTGAGAGGTTATGGCATGATTGCCTCCAAGAGGAGAGTCGCACAGCTACCAGGAGCGAGCCAACGAAAGAAGAGCACTCAGCTTTAGCATCAAGATTCAAGGGAAAGAAGAAAGGCACTTTCCAAAAAGGCTCTCAAAGGAAGCCAAGCACCAAAGGTACATTCAAAGGCAAGAATATTGATACATCTAAGATTAAATGCTTTAATTGTAATAAGTTGGGTCATTTTGCTAAAGATTGTTGGTTTAGAAAGAAATATCCAAGGAAAGGGAAACATCATGCCTCAACTGCTAAGGATGATGAATCCAAAAGAAATCAGAAAAGTCCTTCTAATGAGAAAGAAAATAGAAAAGAATATTACTCGGTTTCTGCCTTATCTAGTTCAGTTTTCACGGGGCCGAAAACTTGGTTAGTAGACAATGGTGCATCAAAGCACATGACAAGGTACAAGAAGATACTCTCAGATTTCGAGACAAAATCTTTTGCAGAGCATGTTGAGCTTGGGCATAACAAATGTTACAAAATAGAGGGAGTAGGCTCTATCTCCTTCAGATTGGAATCTGGGGCTAGACTTCATATTGATGAAGTATTATATGTTCCAGGGCTCAAGAAAAATCTACTTTTAGTTGCAACCCTTGAGGACAAGGGATATTGGGTGATCTTCAAGGACAGGAAGGCACTACTATGGGCAAAAGGTAGCCACTTAAGTACAGCAGAACCCATTGGAACTCGCAGTGGACGACTGTACGTCGTGTCAGGACAGTTAGTTCAAGCATTGGCTCATGATGCGACTAGCTCCAGCGAGTTGTGGCACAGAAGACTTGGACATCTTCATTACAAAGCTCTTCCAAATCTACAGAACATGGTATGTGGCATGCCCTCTATTTCTCTTAGTAAAAATGAAATTTGTAAGGGATGCATGCTAGGTAAAAATATAAAGAAAGCATTTCCTAGTAGTGACAACAGAGCTCAAGGCATCTTAGATCTGGTTCATTCTGATGTATGTGGTCCCATGTCATCTCCCTCACTCAGTGGTTGTTTGTATTATGTCATTTTTATTGATGATTACTCAAGAAAATGTTGGATATATTTCCTTAAAGCTAAAAGTAACACATTTGATAAATTCAAAGAGTATAAAGCCTTTATTGAAAAGCAGACAAGGAAACACATCAGAATCCTTAGAACAGACAATGAAGGAGAGTTTGAATCTCTCCAGTTTGAGGATTTTTGCAAATCAGCAAGAATCAAGAAACAATTGACCGTGCCATATAACCCTTAGCAAAATGGAGTTGTTGAGAGGAAAAACGGGACAATTTGTGAAGCACCGAAGCAATGATGTTTGACCAGGATCTACCAAATTCTTTACGGGTAGAAGCTACCTCCACTACCATGTATATTCAGAACAGGTGTCTACATGCTATCTTGAAGAACAAGACTCCTGAAGAGGTCTTCTCAGAGATCAAACCTGAAAGGGGTTTTTGTGGGGTACAGTGAGAACTCCAAGGCTTGCAAGATTTATGTACCAGTTCAGAGGCAAATAGAGGTAAGTAGAGATGTGACTTTCCATGAGGAAGCCGCATTTAAGAAATCCAGAGAGCTTCAACGAGAATCAGAAGCAGTTCAGCCAGCTTCACCCTCTTCTGAAAATGAAGAGTCAAATGATCAGAGGGAGGAACCTCGTGAAGGGCCAAGTAATGAGCCCCTAGAACCTGTTGAAATGTTAGAAAGAACTCTTGAAGAACCTCCAACCAAAAGGAAGCCAGGGTGGGTTAAATAAATAGTGCAGGAAGCAGAAAGGATAATTGCTCCCAAAGGAACTTTCAGGGAAAGGAAGAGGCCTCGTAGGTTTGGAGGCTATGTTGCACTGATGAGCAACATTAGTGATGTCGAACCTTCTTCATTTGAAGAAGCAGATAAATTACAAGTATGGAAGGATGCCATGCTTGAGGAATACAGGTCTATTATAAAGAACATTGTTTGGGACATTATGCCGAGGCCAAAAGACAAATTAATGGTTTCTTCCAAATGGATCTATAAGATCAAACATGCAGCTGATGGAAGTGTTGAAAAGTTCAAAGCAAGATTTGTAGCCAGAGGCTTCACTTAAAAAGAAGGAATCGACTACGAAGAGTCTTTTGCTCCTGTAGCCAGGTATACCTCCATTCGAACTATTATTGCTTTAGCTCCCGTTCTTGGTTGGAAGCTACATCAGATGGATGTAAAAACAGCATTCTTGAATGGAAAGATTGAACAGGAGGTCTTTGTGAAACAACCAGATGGTTTTGTACTGCATAACAAAGGCACTCATGTATGCAAGCTAAGGAAGGCCTTGTATGGTCTCAAGCAGGCTCCCAGAGTTTGGTATGACAGGATTGCTGGCTTTCTTAAAAGCCTGGGATTTCAGAAAAGTGATGTTGATGCAAATCTATACTTCAAGGTAAGAGGTAACCAACCTGTTATACTAATCTTGTATGTTGATGATCTCTTTCTAACAGGAGATGAAGGGCTAATAGCCTGGTGTAAGAGGGAGCTAACCTCAGAATTCGAGATGAAAGACTTAGGCTTGATGCATTACTTCCTAGGATTGGAAGTATGGCAAAGACAGGGCGAGATATTTTTGGCACAAGGAAAATACACAGTGGATGTACTAAAGAGGTTTGGTATGATGGATTGCAAATCCATGTCTACTCCAATGATTACCAACCTGAGGAAGCTGCATGATTCTGATATAGGTTCAAATTTGGTGGATCGTACTATGTATAGGCAGGTGATTGGATCATTAATGTACATGATCCACACTAGGCCAGATATATGTTATGTAGTGATTGCAATGAGTCAGTTCATGACTGAACCGAGACAAAGACATTGGGTGGCAGCAAAGCACATCTTGAGATATCTTAGAGGGACCATTACTTATGGTCTAAGATATACATCCAGTGGTGGTTTATTTCTGCATGGGTATGCAGATGTTGACTGGGCAGGAAGCTCAGTGGATCGAAAGAGCACTTTCGGATACTACTTCAATTTAGGATCCGCTATGATCTCTTGGTCAAGCCGGAAGCAGGAATCCATTGCACAGAGTACAGCAGAGGCTAAGTACATTGCAGCAAGTGATGCTAGCAAGGAAGCAGTATGGCTCAGAAAATTGGTTTCTGGGTTGTTTGGAGACAAGCTCGAGACAACGGTGGTTCACTATGATAATCAAAGTTGCATAAAATTGACAGAGAACCCGGTATTTCACGATAGGTCAAAACATATTGACATGAGGTACCACTACACCCGAGACTTGGTCCAGAGAAAAACTGTAAAGTTACAGTACATAACCACGAGCGAGCAGGTAGCTGATATCTTGACCAAGCCTCTAACCTCGAGACAGTTTGTGCAGCTGAGAGACAAGCTTGGTGTGGCTGAGAATGACTCCCTCGCTGAGAGGAACTGTTAAATTTGGCAACATCGACAGTCATTCTCCAATGAGAGGCCATATGGGCCACCCTGAGGCTAGCCAGGGAGATTTGGAGAATCAACCAGTCTTGTGAAGTATTGACAAAAGTCAGGGGGAACGTACAATCTCTGTGAGTCAAACCAAAAGTCAGGACAAACGAGATGCTATGTGAGTCTAATGCAAAAGTCAGGGGGAACGTACAACCTCTCTGAGCATAGACAGTCTAGTGCAAAAGTCAGGGGGAACGTACAACCTCTCTGAGCATAGACAGACTAGTGCAAAAGTCAGGGGGAACGTACAACCTCTGTGAGCCTAGTCAAGCCTTGTGAGCCATGAGCAAAAGTCAAGGCACCTAGCAAAAGTTAGGTTGAATATAAAATTCCTATGCACTAGAAACAAACGATATTCCTAATATTGCAAATGATATAAATGTATTGATCTAGTGTGTTGGCACATGTAACATTATCCACCATGAAGAGAATTTCGAATTGCCTTGGAATGAGTCGAGTTGTAACTGAAGTCTTAAGTCTAGTTATATTTTCGAACTAAAGTGTAATGCTGAGTTGCAACTGAAGTATCAAGTCTAGTTCTATTTTCGAACTAAAGTGTAATGCTGAGTTGTTACTGAAGTCTCAAGTCTAGTTTTATTTTCGAACTAAAGTGTAATGTTGAGTTGTAACTGAAGTCTCAAGTCTAGTTCTATTTTCGAACTAAAGTGTAATGTTGAGGTGTAACTGAAGTCTCAAGTCTAGTTCTATTTTCGAACTAATGTATACCAGTCTCAAGTCTACTTCTATTTTCGAACTAAAGTGTAATGTTGAGTTGTAACTGAAGTCTCATATCTAGTTCTATTTTCGAACTAAAGTATACCAGTCTCAAGTCTATTTTTAGTTCGAACTAAAGTATGAACCTGAGTTATGATTAAAGCATGCAAACAAGTTACTATTTCAAGCCTCTCCTCTTCTCTTCTTTAACCTATACAAACAGAGGTCAACCCCTCTCTTCAACACAGTTTTTATATGCAAGTTAAGGGAGAAGCAATAGAGGAGCATCTCAGTGATAAAGAGGCAGCATACCAAAGCAGCATATCAGTGTTGTATATCAACAATAGAGGTTGCATATCAGAGGCATATATCAAGAGCATATCAGTGTCGTATATCAACAATAGAGGCAGCATATCAGAGGTGTATTTCAGCAAGGTCTCTTAGGTCTTTGTCAGGTCAGAGTCATCTTGGCAAGCTCTTTAAGAGCAGAACATTCATGGTGGATATCTGTAAGTGATCTTACATTATTAATGCATAAAGGAATATCGTTTGCTGGGGTTTTTCTCCATGTACAGGGTTTCCCCAGGGTATATGTGTTGTTGATGTGCATGCTTACTTATCTACATAATTATTGCTATTCAGTTATGATTTGGTATTGTTGAAGTGTATTAAGCTGGAATCAAAATGTTGAATAAAATAAAAGAATTAATCTGCATAAGAAATCAAGCTCATAATTTAACATTCCTAAACTTCAAAAAGGTGAAAACTGTTAGAATTAGGGTAGTAAAGCATAACAGAAGTATCTTTTAATTTTTAACTAGATCTTATATCCAGAAAACAAGTCTACACTACTTGAACAGAGAAAAACACACATGTGTGCACAGATCTAAATAGTTTAGTTATTTGGTTAGAGAACAGATCTAGAATAAACATTAGATCTAATCTTCAATGCTGGAATAAAACTTGGATAGATCAACAGATCTAAACTAAAAGGAAACTCAATCTGATCATGAGCAGCAAACCAAACTTCAAAAATAAGGAGTAAGAACAAAAAACTCAACATACAGTCCAAATCTGATAACATTCACTGCTGATACATAAGTCTAGATATCTTTGAACAAAAACTCAAAATACAATTCAAATCTGAAAATGATAAGCTTGAATAGATAAATTTACCTTGCCCTAAAGACTTACGTCTGAAGAGGTCACAACCACCACAAGGGATGCAGAACCAATTGTAATTATGCTCAGGCAAAGTCCAGCTCATAGATCCACCATATAGGTTGGATCTCTTGCCAAGAGATGAAGGAACTTTCTTACCACCAAGGGAATAGGGCCACAAAAACTTCCCACAGTCAAACCCTCACACAAATAGTAGGTAAGACACTCAAAACCTCACACAGAATTTATGTGGACAAAAACCCTCACACAAGGTAACTTAAGGAAGTCCAAGAGCTCAAGAGAAGAGATCATGGTCTGAACTGAACAAACATCTCACAGCAGAAAGAGGGGTTGTACCCACAGTCAACCCACAGCAAAAGGGAGAGCGGCACTTACAGTTACCCCACACAGCAAAAGGAGAGGGCCGCACCAATAGTCAGTCCACACAGCAGATGGAGGGGGCCGCACCAACAGTCAGCCCATACAGCAGATGGAGGGGGCCGCACCAACAGTCAGCCCAACAGTAGAGGAGAAAGGGGTTGTATCTACCAGCGACACACAGCAGAAGAGAGGCCGCACTACATCAGCACCCTACAGCAACAGATAGGAGGGTCGTACTAACATCACAGTCCTCAAAGGGAGCCGCAGCAACACCAACAGCCTCTTCAACAACAAATAACAAGTGGACCGCAGCTAAGAGACACTACAACAGCAGATAGCAAGTGGGCCGCAGCAAGGGAGAGAAGATCCGCTCACACTAGAGACAAATGATACAAAAGTACTTTAGAAGGGTAGGGAGAGGGTTTTATTTATAGTTTAGGCTAAGGGTAAAATTAAATTAAAATAATTATAATTAAAAATATCATGTTTAAATTAGATAATTTAAACATGGTATAATTAACATTTTAATTTAAACGCAGTTAACCCTTAAGACAAAAACAACATAAAAACCCCAAACCAACATAAGTAAGGGTAAGGGAGGGTTAAGGAGGGTTTACAAGGTGGCAATACTCGTTCATTCATTTTCATGGTGATCTTATTACTTTATCATCATTGCATATGGGACTTATCCTTCATGTGGTCACGTCCTTCTTCAAGGAAGGTCATACACCAACAAAGTACCTGATCGAAGATCAAGTTGCCCCAGAACTTTTCTGGGGTCTTATCCACCAAGGTCCAAGACCAAGGATCAACCCATGCCCTAGGCATGGGTACCCTGGACATTTCCAGCGGCCCTAGACATATCTAGGGGCTTTAACTGCTTGGTCCTAGACCAAGAACCCCAGTCATATACTGGGGGCCCTTACAAGGGTCTTTTGCCATGGCACTGACTGTTTGGTCCCAGACCAAGAAACCCCAGGGGTGCACTTGGGGGCCCTAGGTCTCAGCTAGGGTCTTTGCCATCCTCTCGGAGAATGGCTCTTGCAGCTACTATAAATTTAACACTTCCTCTCAGCAAGAGAGGCATTCTCAGCTACACCAAGCTTGTCATTAAAGTATACAAACTTTGTTAGGGACAATGGCTTGATGAAAATATCTATTGTCTGTTCTACTATCGGAACATACCGAATGCTGAAAACGTTCTTCTGAACCATGTACCGGACATAGTAATATCTCATCTCAATGTGTTTCGATCTGTCGTGAAACACTGAATTCTCAATGAGCTTTACACAGCTCTGATTGTCATAGTGAATGATTGTGGATTCAAGCTCTGAACTGAACAAGTCAGAGAGTAGCTTCATAAGCCACACTGTTTTTCTGCTTGCAGCAATGTATTCTGACTCTTCAGTGCTTTGGGCTATGGAGACCAGTTTCCTGTTGGATCAGGAAATCATTTCTGAACCCAAACTGAAGCAAAACTCCGGAAGTGCTCTTCTGATTCACTGTATTGCCCATCCAAACTGAATCTGTAAAAACATGGAGCATTACACCTCCACTGGAAACATATCTCAGAATATGCTTATATGTAAATGCTTCGGTTCACACATGAACTGGCAGAGAGCATTTACAGCATAACAGATGTCTGGTCTCGTATGTACGAGATAAATCAATAATCTGCCGATATAAAGTGGGATCTTCTGGATCTGAACCCGTGCCCTGATCTCGTAGTTTCTTTAGATTAGAGATCATTTGGGTGCTCATGGACTTGCATTCCATCATGCCAAATCTGCGCAGCACATCAACTGCACATTTACCCTGTGAGAGAAATATCTCCCCTGGTTTCTGCCAAAACTCCAAGCTCAAAAAGTAATGTAAAAGACCCAAGTCTTCACTTTTGCTGAAGAGCTCCCTCTTAGTCTGAGCTATATATAAAAATTTATTTCCCTGTAAGGAACAGATCATCCTAAGATAAAATGAAGATTTTGGATAATCTTTATATAAGGATGAAACCAAGACTCTGTCAATACTTTCATACCGAGCTTTCGGAGATTGTTATAGTCTATGGGAATCTTTCCCATGGATAGCCTCTTACATAACTTCACCATTAAGAAGTATCAAAAACAAAATTGCGACAAAAGATCCTGATGGAGGTCAGGGTCTAGTCATAGATAATCCCTTCTTTCACGAATCACAACTTTAACCTCAATACAATCATCTGTTGTAGGCTTTATCTCATAAGGCCAATTGAGGTTACCACTAATTTGTCGCGAGGTCTTTGAAGCATTGATCATAAATCATTCTTTTATATCACAGAATCTTCCCACATTTCAAATGTGGAAGGTTCTAAATCAATCACAAGATTCAAATGGCCAGAGTACTTATCTGGTTTCTGCATCTTTGAAAATGCCCTTAGATGTTTGAAAGCTTTTATGCTTCCTTTCGTATTTCTTGGCACCAGGTTGGTTTCCCTTTTAAAAAAACTAAAAGTGTCCCTGGATTCCATTAAGCTGTCAGTTCTGTTGTAGGTCAAGGACTAATTCATATACAGCGACTGCTCCCTCCGAGTCTCATAACATATCTGTCTTTCTGTCATATGCAAATTGGCTCCCTTTGAACCTATATAAACTTTTGACTCTGTTCTGATGTTCATAACGTTTCAAGATGTTTTTGGTGTCAGTATCAAGTTCAATATGTAAAGCTGAGTCAGACTTCAAAGCTCATGTGCCAATGGCTCAAAATCAATAAAAAAGGAATAGGGTTCTCAAAACAAAAGATACCCCAACTGTCAAGGTAAATTGTTGGACTCTTTAACCAAGGAAGTAGCCCAAGGTTACATGTTGTCTTTCATAAAAGACCAAACAGACAGTTGGGTTTCCAACCAGGGAGAAAGACTTAGCTTACATCAAAATAAGTACTGCTCCCTTGGTCATATAACAAAAAATACACAAGAGATTTTGACAGTATTTCATTGAAACATGGATACATAAAGTTGACAGGAAAGTAAACATATCTCTGTTGTGTTATTTGTAGTCACAAAAAATATCCATGAAACTTGTTTAGGCTTTAAGGCATACTTGAACTTTACTTTGATAAAAATCTGTTAGTTCAAGTAATTCCAATATACTTAAGTGGTTATCCTGTGGAGAAAGCAAAATTCATCCATATGCAAAACAATACGTCTTAAAGAATGAGGCCAAAAACCGCATTGACAAATTATGTTCTTACAAAAGTCGACCCACACATGTTTTTCCTCAAAGCCAAGTACATGTTGTTTCCAAGCTTCCACCACTTATGTATTGTGGTTAACTTTAAGGCTTGAGTACTCTTTGCAATACAAAAACATATTAAGTGCATAAGGTGTTGTCATTTAGTAAGGTTACACAGTTTAAAGATCCTTTACCAATAGTTCTGTTAAAGCCATTGTATTTTGCCAAAGGCTTATCAAATGAAAACAGAGCACTTACCAAAAAAAACCTTAAACCTATCACATATCATCTTAAGATGATGGTTGCATTTCCAAGCATCTGTATCAGGCCTTTGATTAACACAACCTAACTCAGTAGTGAGAGAGAGGGAGAGTTTATCAATAATTTTCAAAGAAATCTTGGAAATCAATAGATGAACAAGGGTAAACTAGAGGATTTACTAAGAGTCCCTTCCAGAGATGGAGGAGCCTAGCCTCTAGATTTTCCTAACAAGGAAAACTCTCCCAACTCGCATTGGTCACCCCACCAAAGATCTAAACAGGTATTCTTTGGCACCCAAACTTACATATCACAAGTGTACAAGACAATAAACAAGAGTCTTCATGTCAATCAGTCAAAATAAAGAATATCTTCTTGTCATAGGGGTAGTTCCAGCAGAGAGAAACATAGTGAGGTGAACGGGCTTTGTTAAAACAGAGGCCAAACTAGAGAACCCGGTTCAAGTAGAGTTTGCCACAGTCATTCAAATCTTATTTGCCAAATAGAAACAGAGTCAATAATCCTCCAAAACTTTCCAAGTCTGTTAGTGACAYAGAGATAAGTAGAAACAGTTCCCAAGGAGTACCTTCTGTTGACAAAGATATATGCTAGGAGAGGTCTATAAACCAATTCTGAAGCTTGCAGCGTAGCACATAGAAAAAGGGGCAGTCAAGTATCATTCTTGGACCTTGACTAACAGTGCACAATGAAGAGATTGAACTTTCTTATGTTCAATCTGTTCTAGTCATTTTCTAACAATTAGAAATAAAAATAATTCAAGTTCCTTTCCAAAGCATAAATGACCAATAAACAGTTTCCTTTTCAGAAGAGGTAATAGGACTGTTAAGGAGAGTGAAGGTATTTGCTTACCTTGTAGCTTAACCAAAATTGAAAAACCTTGTTTCTTTCTCAAATCTACAAAGGAAGTCGTTCCTTACTTCTGATCTGCAAAACAAACTTTAAGAAGAGGATCTTCGCAGGCTCAAGTCTGCAATTGAGCTCTTTTCACGCCCTATGCTCTGATACCATGTTAGAATTAGGGTAGTAAAGCAAAACAGAAGTATCTTTTAATTTTTAACTAGATCTTATATCCAGAAAACAAGTCTACACTACTTGAACAGAGAAAAACACACATGTGTGCACAGATCTAAATAGTTTAGTTATTTGGTTAGAGAACAGATCTAGAATAAACATTAGATCTAATCTTCAATGCTGGAATAAAACTTTGATAGATCAACAGATCTAAACTAAAAGGAAACTCAATCTGATCATGAGCAGCAAACCAAACTTCAGATATAAGGAGTAAGAACAAAAAACTCAACATACAGTCCAGATCTGATAACATTCACTGCTGATACATAAGTCTAGATATCTTTGAACAAAAACTCAAAATACAATTCAGATCTAAAAATGATAAGCTTGAATAGATAAATTTACCTTGCCCTGAAGACTTACCTCTGAAGAGGTCACAACCACCACAAGGGATGCAGAACCAATTGTAATTATGCTCAGGCCCACCATATAGGTTGGATCTCTTGCCAAGAGATGAAGGAACTTTCTTGCCACCAAGGGAATAGGGCCACAAAAGCTTCCCACAGTCAAACCCTCACACAAACAGTAGGTAAGACACTCAAAACCTCATACAGAATTTCTGTGGACAAAAACCCTCACACAAGGTAACTTAAGGAAGGCCAAGAGCTCAAGAGAAGAGATCACGGTCTGAACTGAACAAACATCTCACAGCAAAAAGAGGGGTTGTACCCATAGTCACCCCACAACAAAAGGGAGAGCGACACTTACATTTACCCCACACAACAAAAGAAGAGGGCAGCACCAATAGTCAGTCCACACAGCAGATGGAGGGGGTCGCACCAACAGTCAGCCCATACAGCAGATGGAGGGGGCTGTTGAGATTTGTACCTTGGGAGGTGTTCCCCATGTGCTTTTGTCCTCCTTAGTACATGAGGGAAGGATTTGACACTTTGTACCTGTTATCGCAGGGTTTGTAGGAAAGGGCCAAGGGCTTTGAAACCGGCGTAACAGGAGCTTCCCCACCCACTGTCACCTCGATGGGGGGCTCTTTCTATTTAGGAGGGCAAGTCCAAGGGAGACGTCCCAAAGTCAATCTGGATAAATGAAGGAGAATGAATAAAGACCAAGTCAAAAGGAAACCCT
>JASDQU010815509.1:21371-31812 GCA_032191745.1 Picea mariana
AGAAAGGCAATTTCATTTTTAACAACAAATAAGGCATGAGATCATATGCTAGATAACAGAAGCACTTTTGGAATTTGATCTAGTTTATCTTCTCTTATCAATTTTCTTTCATTGTGATATAGTGTGCCAAATATTTTTGCATAGGGATATGCAACACCTTTGGCATGGGGGAGGGTCAAAGAGCCTCTTTCAGGACTCTTTTCCATACTCACAGCTCATCTTTAGAGGGAAGCATGCAACAACAACCCTGTAAAACTAGGAAGAAACTCAAGTACAAGCACAGGTTAAAGAAGCTCCATAAGGTACAAGAAATCCCAATACTGATCCTCCAATAAGCTCCAGCCTAAAGAATGACCATTGTTTCAGATACTCTGCAAGTTTTAAACACAAGAATAGTCAACCTATGTTTCAGATCATACACATCATGTGATTATACAATGGTTATATAGGTAAAAGCAAAGGAATTTCCGATACTGATTAAAAGTTTTTGCAAATATTTCAGAAAACCACTCATAAACCTGATTAAAAAGAATTTATTTGTTGGCATACTTCAACCTTCAATCAACATGCATTAGTTCTACATAGTCCTCTTTCAACTTGTAGTAGTTTCTTGTAGAAGCATGTGATAAAAGAGTTTGCATGAGGACATGCAAACCAACAGGTATGGGGGAGAGATAGAGAGAGAAGGAATCCCAACATATCAGTATTCATCAAATCACTCCTATATCTCTAGTAGCTCTCAGTTTCAACCAGCATGTACTTTGATCCATCCTCCACTTCATAGCGTGCAACGTACATTAAAGTAAAGGTAAACTTGAGGTAAAATTGGGCCAATTATGTCTAAATTTATATAATCAGTCAGGTACCTTCATGTTTGCAGTGATCTGGTACTTCAAATTTTGTGTTGGTCCGGTACTAAAACTCTCACCAAGTATTAGTGATGGATTCTGGTAAAATTGACTCAATCTTTGGTATTTTCCAGAACTAGTATCAAATATCACAAGTTAGCAAGGTATGTTCTATCATTCTAATTTTTACTAGTAAGAATTGTATCGATTATGCATTAAGTTCATATTACAAAGCACACTTCTTATTTGATTTTGTCATGTCATCATCATAGTCACTTGATCGTTGCACTCTCGGTTAATAAATGCTCTTATGAATGGTCACTTACACTTTGCTCAGCAAGAATTCTTTCATTGTATACTTGTTTTGGTACTCCATTCCCGATCCTTCGTTTGTACCAAACCTTGGTTGAATATCAGGTTGTCTTTAGACCTGCAATTAAGTAGGCATGTGGGGTTGACCAACATGAACTGGTGTTTCAAGTCTATTTTGAAGTATGGATTGATAGTTTTGCATGAGGGCATGCAATAGTTTAGGCATGGGGGAATGTTGGGACTTTGTTTTGTCATGTTTTAATGCATGTTCTAATCATTTAATTCGATCAACTGGCCTCATTACATACCTAGTTTTCCCATACTTGGTGTAAAAGTGTACCTAGATCTCTAGTAGCTCTCTGTTTCAGCCAACATGTACTTTGATCCATCCTCCACTTCATAGCCTGCAACATACATTAAAGTAAAGGTAAACTTGAGGTAAAACTGGGCCAATTATGTCTAAATTTATATCAGTCAGGTACCTTCAGCTTTGCAGTGATCTGGTACTTCAAWTTTTTTGTTGGTCTGGTACTAAAACTCTCACCAAGCACTAGTGACGGATTCTGGTAAAATTGAMTCAATMTTTGGTATTTTCYTGAACTAGTATCAAATATCACAAGTTAGCAAGGTATGTKYTATCATTMTAATTTTTACTAGTATRAATTGTATCGATTATGMATTAAGTTCATATTACAAAGCACACTTCTTATTTGATTATGTCATGTCATCATGATAGTCACTTGATYGTTGCACTCTCRGTTAATARATGCTCTTATGAATGGTYACTTACACTTTGCTCARCAAGAATTMTTTCATTGTATAMTTGTTTTGGTACTCCATTCCYGATCCTTCRTTTKTACCAAACCCYGSTTGAATATYARGTTGTCTTTAGACCTRCAATTAAGTAGGCATGGGRGTTGACCAACATRARCWGGTGTTTCAAGTCTATTTTGAAGTATGGATTGACAGTTTTGCATGAGGGCATGCAATAGTTTAGGCATGGGGGAATGTTGGGACTTCATTTTTTCATGTTTTAATGCATGTTCTAATCATTTAATTTGATCAACTGGCCTCGTTACATACCTGGTTTTCCCGTACTTGGTGTAAAAGTGTAACCTAAGAAGAGCCCATCAGGTAGTTCAATACTTATGCATAGTTTGTATGTTCTTATTAGTGAAAATGTGTAAATTTATTAAAAATAGATATTCTAATGGTGTGATTTGAATAAACAAGTTGGGTGACTAGGTAGCCTTGATCGTTGACGTTTCCAATCATCCGGTACTAGAGTAAAAGTCAAATTTTGAAGTCTTCTAGAAGACAATCGGGGACATGGGTTTTATCAGGAACGTCATCAACATGCGGACATGTGAGTTATAATTCACCTAGCTTGCACATGTGGACCTCCAGCTTAGGGGGAATATTTTAGAAAATAGAAAAATCTCTAATTGCCAACTTGTGCCTCAATTGTCGTGCACATGGAAGTGAATCGGAAGATTCTAAAACATGGGTTTTTCTCCCAGCATGGCCAATTATGTCCCCAACGGGCTGTTTTTGAAAATCCGCTACGATTACAGAGTTATGGAAGGCGCTTTGGAGTGGATTAATAAAATAACATAGTTTTCCTGTTATAATCCGGTACTAACGTGAATGTCTAATTCTGGTACCAACGTGACTATCTGATTCCAGTACCTCTGCCTGTGAATATCTGGTGGTTGATTAAATCTCTAGATGCTAATGATACTGAGAATATTGTTGGATGGAAGTAACCTAGTTTAGCAAAGCAATCAAGTAACCATCAGATTTTATTACCATGTAATTAATGATCTCTTCCTTGTAAATCATGACCTGAACTCTATAAGAACATGGTCATGGCAAGGGATAGAGGAGAGGGGGATCTGGACATATAGACATATGAAGAAATAGAGAGCAGTGTTGCATATTGTGAAACATATCCTGAGTTTGAGTTTAATGAAAGAATTTCATTTATGTCCATGTTTTGATCATTAAGGAATGAATGCGAATTGATTTGTTGGTATAATCTAATTTCATGTTTTAAGATTTGAGTAAGAGCGATGTGTGGATTAAAGACCAACTTACTGTAGACTCCAGTTGCTGACCTATTGAAGCGGCAAGGGCCCACTGCCCAACAGAAGTCAACATTCTTGTAGGATAATGTTAGTATTTGATTTTGGTAGTATACTTATTAGGTTAGTTGAAGCTTTGATCCTTCAATTTAAATCATCATCTCTAATAGCTTCAGATTATAACAGATAGTCTAGTTTCATATTTTGGTTATATGATTGCTTAAGATCTTTACTTACTTTGTTTTTGCATATGCTCTATTTTTATGAATTTGATTTTGTTCCATAGACATGAATGTTGGCAGCAGTAGTCAGACATATCTAAAGAGGAACTAGTGAAGTTCACAACAACACATTGTGAACCACAACATACTCAGTATATTGACTATTGAACTACCCATGCTATGTCTTGATGATTGATGTGTGATTTCCCTTTCAAAAGTGTGGATTGCATAGTTAGTTTTCTGGGTCAGATAGCAGATTTGATATATCAAACCAACTCCATCTCATACTTGCATGTGCCATAATGGAGTAGATAGCCTCTCTGTGAAAGACAACCAAAGTGCATTTTAGTTTGCTATTTTGATTTGTTTCCAGCATACATAGTTCTATACTCATGACGTTAGAAATTACCTTTCTTACTGGTGTCTTGTAACTCTATTGATTACGAATCCCGGATTGATAATTAATGAGTACATTATACTAAACATATAATCAGCACAACATATGTAAAATCTGAAGAGTTTCATTCCCATCTTCTATGTCCCTTCATCTGTTGGCAGAGACGTTTCTTCTTCTTGTTCTCCAACTCATATTGTAGGATATCACATACCTGTGTCCAGGTTTTTATGGTCTCCACAGCAATGTGTCCGAGAGGATATCTGTGTTCTAGCTCGAGCTCTCACTAGCCGCTTTAACAATTTTCCACGGATCCATGATAGTAGTCAGCTCAGAACTGTGTTAACTGTCACAGAAAATGCGCAAAACTTCTTATCTTGCTAAAGCTTGCTCTATGAAAAACGTGAATGGAATTCAAAATGCAATATCTTTTTCACCTTAAGTGCATCAATTTGTGTATACCTTCACTGAAAAGGTGTTTACTTCCCTTAATGAAAATATTTTGGGCGGTGTTTTGAGATCTCATTTGAAATCATTTTCCCTAGATCGACTATTAATGCCATTAATGGTTGGTGGTTCGTGATCGGGATATGTGAAATAATATTTGAATTTACCCAAACTACGATTTAACAAAAAATTAGTGCAAGATAATAGTGTTTAGCCTATTAACTAATCACGTTTAACTTTAATTCCTTTCGGGCTTTCGGACCTCGAGATATCCGATAATAGCTCGATATATGATTTTGGAAGCTCAAAACCACGAAGTGATTAATTATTCGTTAATTGTATTTAATCTTTAATTAACTCTGCTTAATGCTTAAGGCATTTCAAGAGTTCAAGCTTCATGGATTTAGAATGCGATGGATGGTGAATATCCGAACTCCGAATGTGCGATGCTATCAATTACCTTTAATTGAGATTAGTTTATTTAACCAAGGTTTAATGTTTCAGGACTTCACGTTTTGTAGATTTACAAGTTAGATCTTTTGTTGTTTTCCTAAAGGGACACTTCCCAGAGTGACATGTTAAAGTTTAGGAAGGAATATGTGTATATGGTGACTAGGATCTATCAAGCGCTTTTCACGCATCGGGACTTTGAAGTGAGGCATGTTGAAACGCCTAAAGTACGAAACTCCGAAACTTGAAACTCTGAAATATTCTTTAGTGATTTGACTCTTTAACGAGTAGGAGGCTTCATAACTCCTAAGAGATTAGGATCGTTTGATTAGATGGAGGACTTCAACGATGGTGAGAATCAAGCGAGCATTGTTTTTATTTTAAAAGGGAAAGAAAATTATTTAAAGTCTAAAGTTTAGAAATATATATGTGTTCCAACACGTTCTTAGGAACGTGTGAACAGACACGCATTCTTAGGAACATGCATGCATTCCTGCCAACGTGCCTATGTGGCAAGCTGAGTGGGTGTTCACTATTTTCCAAACCTATGTGCATTTCTGTTGACCCGCTTGCCACTTTTTCATCCACCAACTTTTTACAGACACCCAAATATAATAAGTAATTGTTGAATGGATCATCACATTGAAGGGGGTTCAGTGTATATTATCTAAGGCACCTTATCAAGAAGTGATGACTCTACTTATTATAACATATTATTATTTCACTTTATTATTATGTTTTATCTTAAATTTACTTATAATTTATTGTATTTTTATTTATTATTAGACTTAGAGTTATGTTTTTTATAGGCACAAGCAGAACTAGTCGATAACTCTACAAAAGAAACAACAACCAAATTTACATACAAAAACATAGTAACAAGACTTGGTTTCCCCCTAAATTTAATCAGTGATTAAGGAACACATTTCATTAATGGAACAATCCAGATCTTACTTAAAAAGTTCATGATCGACCACAGGAAAATGATGGAGTATCATCCAAAAGTTAATGGCCCATTTAAGTCCTTCAACAAAATACTTCATGGGGTCTTAAAAAAACTATGTGGGGTCTACATGGATGATTAGGATGATAAGGTCCCAACTATGCTATGGGCATATAGGACTACATGAAAAAGATCAATTGTTCAAACTCCATTCAAACTTGTTTCTAGTTAGGAAGCTATAATTCCATTACAATTCTAGGAAAATGAAGAAAGGGTAGAGTATGTACTAAGATTTGACCATACTTTAAATACAAAACAACACTTCCATCAATTCAACAAAGTAGAGGAAGAAACAATTCTAGCTTAGTATCATCAAGAATTGTAATGCCTCTTTCCACCCAATATTTTTTTTGTAAATTTCCATTTTCAAGACTATATTCATGCAGTGATAGTTGGCACTTTTCTTATATATGTTTTCTTAAATATTCTTCACATATGATTATTTAATGTTCTTAACTAATTGTCATGACAATATACTTATCCATTGTTCCTTGATTCTGCATGCCAACTATGCCATCACATCGATCGTCATCATTGATGGAACTTCTCCTATTCATAGGTACTCCATCTTACTTTATTAAGTTTCTTTGTTTTGTTCATGTTCATGTAGCATTGCGATCCTACTTACCAAATCCAACATAAAAGGTTGTGGTCTCATAGGATGAGCTATAACTCTTTAGGTTTGGAGAAAATTCATATTGTTTACAAAGTATGTTTTTCCTTTATCTTTGTTAAACTTTTTATTGTATCATAGTCAATGGTCAAGTATTGGTTATGGAAATCAATTATTTCAAACCATCCCATACATATACCTTTCTTTAACCCACTTATCTAAGTTGAATGTGTTTATTGTGAATGAATTCATTGTATAACCATGTCATGGTGGTGTTAGGGGATCGTGTCCATGGATCCACCTTTGAAAACATACAAGCATTGCTAACAAAAATTTAGACTTGGGTTTATGCAAACACAAACTTAAAAGCATTAAGTTTACTATCAGTTATACTCCTGAAAATACCACAATGCTTAATTGCAACATTCTAAGCTGAGTCCATCACCTATTTAGTGTATCTATCTATTGCAAAGTGAGCATCAGAGCCCTATGCTATGCTCTACCCAGTCGAGTGTTTGATAATTTTTTTTTTTTCTTTGTAGGGAAAACTCAAACCCAAGCTAGAGCGAATACCAAGTATTGCATGGGATGGCTTAATCCATTGATATCGATGGCTGACTAGTTAAAAATTATACCTAGTTTCTTGATATTTATATTATCTAACTATAATTTTCTTTTGGTTGTGGTTTGTGGACATGAAGATGTTGGATTTGGAGAAAATGGATTTCCAATCCTGACAACATGCTCATTATTCGTCCACGCACTAAGGGAAAGAGAAATTTTATTTGTATTATGCATCCCTATTTTTTCATCCTGAATCCTACATATTACTCAAAATGTTTCTAAAAACAAAATTGGCTATGGTTTATTTGCAGGGTCTATTGATAACCTTGGTGCGAGGTCGATTATTATGCTAGGATAAAGACTTAATCCTCTTATTCCCACACCCTTAGTTCTTATTTGTTCAATTATTCTATGTAAATAGAGTTTTGTAGCATAATAATTATATATTAATAAAGGATTTACAATACCTCTTTGTATTACTGTAAGCCAAGACGTCATGGTCAATGACTTCACACGAGTTTCTCTTTTCCTAAACATTTACCATGTTCTTTCTTGAATTGATGTTCTGGTTATAATACATGCATGCATTATTTTGGTTTGGGGTTCAATTTGGGATAAGGATATCATTCTTTTTACTTGCAATAATATACATTGTCTATTGCGCAATTATATATTTCCTTGAGTAACTGTTTTTAAGTTACTTCTATACAATCTAACATATAAAAATGGATACCTCATATACATGAAACTTCAACATCTTTGTTATGTGAAAACATGGTTATTTATGTTTTCAATCAAGAACATTTTCTTTTTCTGGACAAGTAATATTATTTGAAAATAAAAGGCAACTATATGTATTCTCTTTTATTTCTATTTCTAGATGCAGTCTATAAATAATAAATTTTCTACCAAGGAAAACAGTCTATAGATTCCTCTATGTATTTCTTATTTCTTTGATAAATAAATAAGTGAAAATAACATTATAGAGGTATGTTTTATTTTTCTTGTTTTCAATAGTTAAATAATAAATTGAACAAAGAATAAAATTGATTATCAATCAATATTGTAGTTTTTGCAACCATTCTCGATTGTAATACTTTTCATTCATTAGTAAAACAAAGTTAAATAAAATAAGAGAACATATATGAGCCTGCTTCAATAGGTGGGAAACAAACTGAGTAGAGAATTAGTTCTTCCCAGCCATAGACACGGACAACCAAATATAATTGTCCTTGTCACCTCCAATCCTAAATCATTATTCCATGGGAATTGAAAATTGCATAACCTTTTCCAGATTTATTTGAGTTTACTTCTTTCTGACCCATCAAAATATTTCCTTCAAAAGTACTCAGCAATGTCCTACCTCATAACATACTTGCCTTTAATAAGTTTTCCTAGGTCTTTTCAAGTTGGCCTCATCCCTAACCCTAGGGAATATTCTTGTCCTAATTTTGTGCTAGATTTTTCCGTCGCATCCCACACCTTTGGGAGTAGTGTTCCACTTGTCCCATTGACAATAGTTCATTTTTATGGTTTTATCCTTTTCACTTATCCATGGAATAATGATTTACACTTTGTCAATGGATTCTCTAATAATTTTATCTCTTGTTAATTAAATAAATTAACAAATAAAATCTACAAAATTATTTCTCATCAACATTTATAATGACATAGTTCCACATAAGTATTTTCCAATAACTTTCACAATATCAATTTTGATATAAACTAGCAATAAATTGAATGTTTAAATCTGTAAAGTGATGGGAATTACAATAATTTCAAAATCATCAATAGAAAGCATGGCACGTGTTGTGCTACTTATATGTTTAGTATAATTCACTCATTAATTATCAATCTGGGATTCGTAATCAACACAGTTACAAGACACCAGTAAGAAAGGTAATTTCTAATGTCACGAGTATAGAATTAAACTAAATTATGCATGTTGGAAACAAATCAAAATAGCAAACTGCAATGCACTTTGGTTGTCTTTCACGGAGAGGCTATCCATTCCATTATGGCACATGCAAGTATGATATGGAATTGGTTTGACAGATCAAATCTGCTATCTAACCCAGAAAACTAACTATGCAATCCACACTTCTGAAGGGAAATCACACAACAATCATCAAAGCATAGCATGGGTAGTTCAATAGTCAATATGTTGGTTCTTTTGTGGTTCACAATGAAATTCACTAGTTCTCATCCAAATAGTTTTGACTATTGTTGCCAACGTCTATGATCACTCCCCCAGATGGGGTGTTATTGGAGGACACTCGGCAGACGGAGGAGAATGGTGATCACCAGCGGGGTAAGGAGCCATGTGATGGGCTCGTTCCCCCACCCGCCACCCTCCCGCGACTTTAATACCTCTCATGTCAATCGAGCGGGCATTAACACCTCTCCCCTTCGACATAAAATCTATGGAGCTGCTCCTGGTTATGGTTCATTGTTTGAGCTGGTGGTTGAAGGCGCTCTCCCACCCGAGGCCATGGTCGACGTGGGATAGTGCAGGTAGCCCCCCAGAGACCCCCCTTAACTTCTGGACCTTTGCCTGCCGCAACATACCTTCCATGTCGAATCACAAGCCAAGGCTGAGAGGGAGGCCATGATGGGGATCTCCCTGGAGACCTCGTCGGCCTACAGTTCCTCCCTCTACGCAACCTCCCTCGAGAGCGTCCATCCATCACCTTGCACTCATTTCTCGGTCGCTCATCTCGGCCTTGCGCGTCGTTCACTCGCTATCGCTGGATGCACCACCCCACCCACCTCTCTCAGCTCTTCCCGGTACCTCTGCAGCCCAGAACCCATCTCTCTCGCGCGACCAACCCCATAAGGATCACCCCTCTGTGGACACAGTCCATGGCGAGAAACTTAAGTACAAGTTTTCCATCCTCCAGGGACTAGTCTTCAAACTTCACCGGGGGGTGGAGGATCTGCAGTTTCGCCTAGAGCTAAATAGTGAGAAGATTGAGCTCTTCCTCCAGCTCATGTCCTCTTTGCAATAGGCTGTCCCTACAGACACGGGAGGAGAGACATCCAAACCTGGACCAACTAATGGCATTGGGGGCATCAAAGTAGATGAGCGGAAGGAACGTGGCGCAATCCCCCACAGCGAAGATGTTATGATGTAGTCTGGAGAAGAGCTCGGGGAGAAAAGATATGATAGCAAGACCGTGGCCAAGCCTCAGACGCAGGACACCGCAAGGAGTAGTCAGAGCATCGACACCACCACAAAGGTCGAAGTGTAATGGGGAGATGGAACAGCGATCATCGAAGAGGAACCTTGGCCTGGGGATCTCCAAGGCACCTAGCCAGATTACGTGGCAAGCATCTAGGTTACGTGTCAATTTCTATTGTTGATCATATAGTCTCAGACTTTAATGCTAAGTAGGCTTTATAAAACTCATGATGACTAAGCTGTTGATTGGGCTGGTTTCCCCTTTGTTGGGGCAACCCCATCATCATAGTTAGACTATCACTGTACTTTGGGAGCCCCTTTTTT
>JASDQU010815509.1:39386-56888 GCA_032191745.1 Picea mariana
TTTTAAAAATATCATTTTTCACATTATCCTTACAATAGTCTTGGTATTTTCGTAAAAACATGTCTTTCATTTGATCCCAAGAGAGGATTGTATTTTCTCCTAAGCTCATGAACCATCTTAGGGCTAAGTCTTTCATTGTAGTAGGAAAAAGATTAAGTTTTTGGGAATCGTCTGAGTAGTTATAGCTTCTACATAATATGTCAAACTCAAATAAAAATAAATCTAGGTCTTCAGTTGACATACCTCTGAAAGTGGGTAACGATGATAGTGGGATATTCTTCATGCTGATGTTTCTGGAAATATCCAAGATTGGAAACCCAAAGGTTTCAGTCTCTGTAGTTGCATTTCCTTATTCTTCTACCATTCTACTGATGGATGGTTCAGAAACTAGATTTTTTGTGTCTCCTAAATGTTCAACAGACTCACGTTCTACCTGTCTCAATACTAATTCTTTCATTTTAGGTTCTCCTTCTGGAGCCTTGCTAGCTCCCCTTGAATTTTTTATTGGTGGAATTTTTCCTGCACCAGTGTCATTTGGATTAGTGGGGTGGTTTGTTTTTGAATCTTTGGATCTTACAAATCTACCCTTGTTATCTCTATATCTATGCATAAAATGGAAATTTGATCTTTTAGCTCAATTGAAATCTTAATTCTATCTAGAAGGTAAGAAAGCAACCTAGCTTCGGAGAACCCCACTCTAGTGGTCGCATGGCTCTTCACTCATGTTTTAAACGTTTTATCCTCCTCCCTCAAGAAGCCTTTTAAAAACATTAAAATTTATGCAAACAATCTAAGCTAAAAATCACTTCCTACCGTTTGCAACTCCCCGGCAACGGCGCCAAAATGTTGTGCTACTTATATGTTTAGTATAATGCACTCATTGATTATCAATATGAGATTCGTAATCAACAGAGTTACAAGACACCGGTAAGAAAGATAATTTCTAATGTCACGAGTATAGAATTAAACTAAATTATGCATGCTGGAAACAAATCAAAATAGCAAACTGCAATGCACTTTGGTTGTCTTTCACAGAGAGGCTATCCATTCCATTATGGCACATGCAAGTATGAGATGGAATTGGTTTGATAGATCAACTCTGCTATCTGACCCAAAAAACTAACTATGCAATCCACACTTCTGAAGGGAAATCACACAGCAATCATCAAAGCATAGAATGGGTAGTTCAATAGTCAATATGTTGATTCTATTGTGGTTCACAATGAACTTCACTAGTTCTCATCCAAATAGTTTTGACTATTGCTGCCAACATCTATGATCACTCAAGGAAATCAAATTCATGAGAACAGAAACAGGGTATATGCAAAAACAAAGCAAATAAGATCTCTAAGCAATTATATAATGGAAATCCTAGTCTAGGCTATACTGCTATCATCGAACAGAGTTAAATCTTTAGCTAATTTAATGTCTACACTACTGGAAAACAAATGCTAATGCTAATCTACGAAGAGGCTGACCTTTGTTGGGTGGTGGGCCCTTGCTGCTTCAACAGGTCAGCTGTTGAAGTCTACAGGAGGCTTGTCTTCAACACACACATTACTCTCAGTCACATTTCAAAACATAAAATTAAAACTTTCGTTAGCAACTCAACTCACACCTAATCATAGATAATCAGAATATGGAGATAAAATGGCATTCCATTAATCTTCACTCAAGATACGTTCTGTACTATCACACGCTGCTTCAAATATTGATAATATGCTAATTCTCCTACTACTTCTACCATCCTTTCCACAGCTATTTAATAGTCTAAATCATGAAACACAAGGAGGCGAAGTGATTTGCAAATCAATCAGTTGTTAAGTTCAATCATTCGGTTACATATTTAGCTTCATCCTCATGACACGAAGTGCATGAGGATGAGGCAATCAACAAACTATTCTTATCATAGCCTTGCTAACACAAATAGACATCCACCAATTGACTCAGGCAATATCTGGCACTTAACTTAGTGCATTAGGCTCTTCCATATTTGTACCAGATCATAACAGGTAGATGGTACCGGATCATGATAGTGCGCAAAAGGTGGTACCAGATCATGACAGCGTGTGGCCATTGGTACCGGATCATAATAGTGCATGTTGGTACCAGATCGTAATAGATGTTATTTTAGTACCGGATGCGCTTAGTACCAGATTCAAACAAGAACAGTCTTGGTGCGCAGGTACTAGATGGATGAGCTGGTATAGGAATGCTAGTCATCTAGAGGTCAAAGATTCACATATGACAACTTGAGAATTAGTACATGAAATATTTAATTCCTTAACTCTATAAACCACAAAATGCATGAATTAACCATACTTTACCTTATGACCTTATTACTGGAAAATGGTAGAGTTCTTGTCATTCACTCAAGATTTAGGTAGGCCAAAAAGGTACAGGTGAAGAGTATAATAGGGTAATGGGGATGTCAATTTCGGGTTTCAATAGTACGATCAACACCTAAAGAAAAAATAGATAAAAACAAGATATTTTGTATTGATGTCCCACGATCATATAAAAGGAAAACCATAGAAACTCACAAATGCTTGGTCAGGTCCCTATGTTGTCGAGGATATATGACCAATCAGAGTATTCCAACTGAGAACACTACAGAGGCATCCATTTCAAAATTTGGTCAATGGGGCTCGATTGAAAAGTGCAATACATAACAACCAAAATTCCTGCTAGTGAAAACCTCCTCAGGGGGCAATAGCATGATCTGGCTAGGTTGAAAACCTTTTTGAGTGGCCTAGGTCAATTCGAAAAAAAAGAAAAAAAGAAGAATAAAAATATAAAAAAATAAAAAATAAAAAAATAAAAATAAAGTAGGAAACAAAACAAAATAAAAAGAGATTAAAGAAAGAAATAAAACAGTTTGTTATGGAATCAAGTACAAAACTAATGGAAGGTGGCAAGTTACTTAATAAGATACTACCAAATTAGAACCATCAGGAAGAACTCCTTCAACCCAATGAACTCAACGTGAAGTGAGGAAAGAGTCTTTGGCCAATGTAGGAAATACCTAGAGAAGAGAAACAAAAATCTCATGAAATTTCAACACCAAAACGAGACCTCCATAAACTTCTAAACAAACAAGTGAGACAATCAAGTGAATGAGAAATATCCAAGTCAATTGAGTGTGAAATCCTCATATCAAGTGAGCATGGACCCCATAAATCAAGTGAGTGTGGAAATTATAAATTAAGTGAGCATGGAAATTATAAATCAAGCCAACATTAATATCATCAATTCAATCAACAAAAACAATATTCCTTTAGAAAAAAGAACACAAGTTAAGTAGAAAAGGGAAAGAAATCCCACCTGGTCAAATGGTTCAATCACAAATCTTGGATCAACTAGGAGGATTGACTCAGCTAGATCAACCAAATAAATCAAAGAACAAAAGACGACCAAGTTGGGTGAGTTCTACAAGAAAACAAAATTGACTTAGTCGGAAGAATCAACCAACATGATTATTTTGATGCAATTAATGCCCGATGGGATAGGGTCGACTGTCACTTCAACATCGATGCAGTAATCCCCTCAAATGAACAATAATTTACACCAATCATAAGTAGCGACATGCAAAAATCAAAAACATTGTTGGACGAGTTTAATTCACCACTTAACCTCCCACCTATAAATATCAAAGATGGATATGAGTTTTCTTATTTATTGTTTACTCTAGAGAATCTGAGCATACATAGGGGAAAATTTGTATCCAAGCACTCGACTCCAGAAGTTCAAAACCAAAATTCCTCATTCGACCATAACAACCTTCAATCATTCCAGGGATGGAGATCAAGTGAAGGACTCCTTGGCAGAGCTGAGAATGAAGGAAAAAAATGACAGATATACAATGATAGAACTTCAAGCTCAAATGAAAAATATCAGTGGGGAAAGAATAGAAGAAATTTACTATACCAAGCATTGGAAAATTTTCACTACATGGGGCATGGAGGCCGACATGTGGAAATAGGAGACAAAGTTCCTACATAAAGACAAAATACATCATTTCCTTGGCACCCCACAAGTTGCAAAGCTTGGGGGTTGGAAATAAGAAGCAGTAAATTTCCTCATCAGTTGATATCACAATGGTCACCTCTAGCTAGATTACCCTATAAAAATCATGGGAAGTCTGATACATCACATCAGAGAATTATTGCATGGAGGGACTCTAATTCCCAAAACCCTCAATTGGATATAGTTCCTTACAAGGGGGAAATCAAAAAATAACTCCAAGGGTTTTTCGATTAATAAAGTAACAGAACTAAGAGCCGAATGGACTTGTATCATCATGTCCCTATGCTTCACCACCATAGGTTGGGCATCCAAAATAAAACTCAAATTCTCAAACCTATAGGATAGATTCTACAGAAAGGTGAAGTGTTCAACTGGGCAGAACACCTCACCAAAATCATAAAAAGAAATTCCTTGGAATGTCAGGAGTATATTTGAGCGATAAAATTCCCCTCCCTACTTATTTGGATTTCTATGAGTCAATTTAGTCCAATGTATATATATAAATGGCTTCACAATCAATGCCTTAAATTAGCTTCAAAACAACCAAAAAAAATGATCTAATAATAGAACTATGATAGCATTTGTCAGAAGCTAAAGAGGCAATGTAAAAATCAACTTTTGCAACTTCTTTTAAGAGCTTTTACTGCTGTAATAAATGGTTGTAACTTAATTTTGCAACAACAGAAAGAAGGTTAGTATATTAGTCTAATATAGGGTTAGGAATTGTTAGTAAGTAGATTGAGGTATAATATTTAAAGGTTGTTTTCATCAATGAATCAAACATAAGGTCTAGATCAGTGTCTTTAGGGATAATGGAATCACTTTTAGTAGCATAAATATTGAAGGAATCAAATGATAATATGTGAGATAAGGACAAAGAGGGATGAAGGTTGAGGTGTTGGTAACCCAAGGCCTCAATCAACAAGCCCTAGAAGGAAAACGACTACTAGGAAGTAGGTAACCCTAGGCCCTAGTGGTTTTCCTTCTTCTTTAGCTCAAACTTGAAGTAAATAATGGATTGATGAAGCAAATGATGTTGGAGTGCTACAATGGTAGGGATATAGCACAATGCTTCAAAGGATAGGCTTTCTATCACAATCTAGTAGGTGAAAAACTATTAAGACAAGGACAATAACATGTGCTTGATCTCCTAGGGTTTTAAGCTAGCAATTTCATAATCTTGGAAAAATGAAAAGTAAATGTACCATAACCATTCAAAGTAAAGAATAATTGCAGAAATTCACTTACATTCACCAATAATAATCTAGCAATTAACCTAGTTGAAGACTTTCCACCAAGAAAAATGCCAAAAACACCAATATAAGCCTCCTCCAAGAGTTGTGCACCACTTAATTTCAGCCAAAGAGCCTTAAAGGAGCCAAATTTCAGACCTAACATAATGAGTGAAAGAATCATGAAATAATACAAGGGATGAATCCCTTATTTATACAATCAAAATGACCTTTAATTACAAAATTAGGTCAAAAAGGCCGACATGGCCAATTTACATGAGAAAATCCAATTTTACATAAATTTGTCAAATAAAACCCTAAATTAAGATTTTTAGGGTGACATCATGCCCCTCCTAGGGTGACGTTATCCTCCTTGTTGGAACGTTATCCCTCCAAGTGGAATGTTGGGGCTCAAAACCCCTCTGGAACTGCCACACGTGACAACCAATGTCGTCGTCAAGCTAGGTGCCTCAACTGGGTGATGTCAAGGCTCTGAATGATGATGTCAAGGGACTTCAAGGGAAAACATCATGGTGGGAGGGAAAGACCCCCCTTGGTCTAGGAATGTTAGGTTGTCTCTATTGGAACATCCTCCTCTCTCTCTAATGTAAACCTCTGGTATATGTATTCCCCTTGCTGGGGTCTTGGAATCCATCTGGTGGGATTTTATCCCTATGGAGGTCTGAGCTAATCATCTCCCCATATGTACCTACCTGTCGAGCATGGTCCTGAAGGAATAACAAGTACACCCTCCATGGGTTCATAAGTCACAGGGATCATAGCAATGTCAAACACATCTAATAATCAAGTTATCCAAACACGTGCATAAAACCCCCCTTTCCCAGACAAGTTCTCAAAGACGTTATGCTATTCTACAAGACAAGTTTGGAGAGGGTTTTAGGGTGTCCTATTGGGATAATTCTCCTTAGATGTGGGATGTTTCTAGGTGAAGACCAATCTAGGTCATGTAAGTGCATGAGATGGTATGGGATTTTTGGGAAAGGGGTGCAATGATGATAGGGAAATGTAGGGCTTACCTTTGGGTGCCTCTTAAGAGGGTGAGTTGCACCTTGTCATGGATGCAAATGTTTCCAAGCCCATTCAATGCCATTTTACCTTTTTATCTTATTACTTTTTCTTTCAAGAGAATAGTTGGTGGAAACTTTTCTGGCATGGTGACCAGTGGTGAGAGTGTTTGTTGGGCTGTTCATTTTGGTATTTGAAGCTACGCAAGAAGCACTACAGTCCCATTTTTGGTTTAACATGAGATATGAAAGCTACAGAAGAAGCTGGACAGTGGAGCAAGTAAAAGAAACAGAAATTGGCTGCGGAAAGGGACAACACAACACCAGCGAGCCAAAAAGCAGTTACAATAGAACAAGAAAACATGTGAGCCCAAAGCCAGAAGATCCCACTCAACAAATATATCAGATGAATACTATTGTAAAAGGGTTGGGTTAGCTAGTGTTGATTGTTTGGCTGTGATAGTAATTGTTGTTGTTGGGTTTAGTTGAGAAAAGGTTTTGCAAATGTAATATGTATACAGTTTTGGGTAGATAGATCTCTGAAACATGAGTTCAGAGTCAAAATTCTCTAAGAGAGTACCAATCTGTATCTTTGAGATTGTATTCAATAATTTCTGAAGCTAATAGATGAAGAAGGACCTGAAATTTTGAAATATAATGTGTCATTTTGTGTTTATTCTTATGCCTTGTATCTCTACAGTACTTCTTTATGCTTTATATCTCAATATGATGTCTCTGTATATGAATACTTTTCGCAACCGAAGTATCTTTAGTTCTTGTATGCATGAGTTCATATATGCTATGTAGTTGTTCTATCTTGCAGAAGATCATGGTGAATCTTGAAGGTTATGGGAGCCCACCCAAGTATTCTCCTTTCCCTTCCCTATCATTTTATCTTGGTTGTGCTTTGGATGAGACTTCTTCTCTTCGAAGGAGATGAAAATTCCAGCGCTCTATACTACACAGTACCTTTTGTTGGTAACCTGAGAAGGACCTTGGTCTGATCAATTACGTGCCAATAAAATGGTTATCTTTTCGGGACCTGTGTTAAAAGGGAACTTGTAGGGAGAATTCTTTCGCGGATTCACAGATCTAATATTCACCACTGGTGGGAGAGAAATTGTGACGCATTCATATGGAAAGAAGCAGAGATGAGAGGAAAATCCATGAAAGATACATGGGAGGTAGTATTTTACTCATAAATATCGAGCAACTAGTACGAGATATTATGGGTTAAGTTCCTGGAAGAAATTTTCCATTCGATAGATAGGCTCCAAGAAGCTCTGAAATTCCAATAATGAGTCAAGAAGACCTGCGCTTGGGATACAAAAAATATCACAGCACTTCATCAGCTGGATAGCCCAGTAATGCGAGCAATCGATTGTTGGGTCAATACCACATTAGAAGGATAAATTATCGAGTTTGCAGCTGAGAATCATCAATCTTTTTCATGAGCAGAAGTGGATTTTAAGAAAGATGCAAGGGGAAGACTATTGATGGAAATCCCCCTATGGATTAAGGTTTTCTTGATGGAAGAGGGGATGTTGACTATGCCCCCGATTGAGATGGCAGCGTAAAAAACCTCGCTTGGGGTAGGGTGAGTTTTGGGTGGAGTCATGTCCTGAGAGAGGGGAGAGGGCTCTTTGACAAATGGGGAGTAGAAAGAAATGGACTCAAGAGATGAGAGAGCCTTGAAAAGAGCCGCCATAGTTGAGAAGGTGTGGCGTAGTAAGATAAAGAAAGCAGAAAAATAGTCTGAGAAGTTGCGGAAAGAAGTCGGACCAGGAGAAGTAGAGGAAGGAAATATGGAAGAGTTGTGAAAGATGAGAAGACAGGAAAGACTGACCTGTCAAATATTAAGTGAGAGAGAAGTGCAGAGAGAAAGAAGTCCCTAGAAGGGTGGATAAGAAGGAGAAGGTGTAGAAGCAAGGGAGAGGGAAGTCGACATGGATCTTGAAGAATAAAGATAAGATTCAGCCTCGATGCCAGGAAAGATCGGGGATCCAGATGAAGAGACTTATCCAAAGGATGAGAACAAGAACCCCCAAATAAAAGAAACTCACCCCGAAGCCAGTGGCACCAGCCCCGAATCACCCATACCCCAAGTGTCTTTTATACAAGTGGTAAATTCAATACTACCTTCTTATGATATTTATGTTCCAGTACAACTAGTTAGTTAGCCACAACCAGAAAGTGCAAGTATAGGGAGGATATTGGGATCCCCTGGTAGGTCACATCCAGGACCGTTAGGTTTTATTTTGATAGGAGCAACAATATTAGAAATGGCTCGTAACGCGGGAGGTTCGATTGCTCGATACCCATAATATTGGGGTAAAGGAGATGAAGATGTTGAGTAGCATTGGTTCTTGTGTGAAGCAATCTGGAGGTCCAGAGGGACTCTAGATGCAAATAAATTGGTTGAGTTCCAGACTACCTTGAGAGGCCATGCTCTCAAATGTTACATGAAGGTTATTGAACTAGGAGTTCCAGGAATGAAAGGTCAAGCATTCACACTTGACAAGGTACAAACAAATTTCATAGCGGAGTTTAAGCTACCTCAGTCAGAACAACAAGCTCTATCTGAGTTGCATAAGATTCAACAAACAGAAGGTGAATCAGCTTGGGAATATAGCCAAAAGTTTAAATATTCTATAGGGAGGTTAGTGAATCCAATTCATGAGGAACATCAAAGAGAATGGTATATTCAGGGATTACTACCTCTTACATGGAATTCGTTAATGCAACAACGGATAACCACTCTAACAGATGCCTTGGAACAATCAATAAAGATTGAATCCATGGTAGGATATGCGGGGAGCCTGAGAGTGACCAGACCCCTAGAAGATGCAAATTTGGTGCTATTACAAGGGAAAATATCAATGCTTACAAAAAAAATCCAAGAATTGACGATGCCTAGACTAGGACGACCGCAGGTCTGGTGTACCGGATGTTACAAAGAAGGACATATGGTGAACGAATGTCCACGAATGAGGGGAGTGATACCTCCTCAAAATATGAAGGGACCATCACCATGACCCATGGGAGGAGTTTCACAAGTATCTTCGAATTTACCATTCCATAACCCCACCCCATATCATGATTTTCCACATAGTCAAGCAGTGCCAACAGTTGAGTATTGCGAGATTTTATGAATCCATGGGCATGGGCCAAGACAATGCCCCATTATTCAAAAGTATTAAACAGTACTGAATACGGTGCATTGTGAGTTTTGTGCATCAAACACACATAATACCAATCATTTTAGAGTGTTGGATGCACTTGCGGACAGGATGGATCGAACATCATTCAGGGTGAATGAAACCCCTCAAGGACCGAGAAAAGGTCGAGGAGGTGGAGCTAGAGGAGACTTCAGAGGAGGAAGAACTAGGGGAAGAGGACCAATTAGATGCTACAACTGTGATGAGAAAGGCCACATGGATAGAGGTTGTCCTCATCTGAGGAAACCATGGTGCTCTCACTATAGAAACAATGGGCACACAACTAAAGATTGCCCAGAACTAATTGAAAAATGGGAAGATTGGGTACACCAATGAGGAACTAACCTCATCACTTCATAGATCAAGAGAGTTATTATGGGACAACTTCTCAACCTTAATATCGTCACTCGAGGAGGGGCAAAGGATGGCGTTGATGCTGATAATTTACCTCAGATCTAGAAAGAATCACCTAAGGAAGACACTTATGATCCTCTGAAACAAAAGTTGTTGTTTAAAAATGCCATAGACGTATTTCAAAATATCCCTAGCCCCAAGATGCAAGAGAAACCCCCTCAACCTATTTGGTTACCCTAAGATTACGCAAGTCCCTTCTTCACCCCCTGCACCTAGAAACCTTGTACTCCCAATGAGACAACCTGACCAACCACAAAATGTAGTCGACCTTTGGTTTTAGTTATTTTCTGATATTCTTGGGAATGAAAAATTGATAGAAAAGTTTTGCAATGTGTTGTACCTAGTTCTAGGGAATGAAGAATCTATAGAAGAAAGAATAAAGGATTATCTTCCTGAGAAGAATACTCAGAGAGTGTAAAGAAAAAAAGTACGAACTGGAAAAGAGTTTAGATTAGTAGCCCAGCTAGATGAGTTTAAGATTAAGGATCTTATGTTAGATCTAGGATCTGATGTTAACATACTGCCTAAAAATACTTGAGAAGCCTTAGGAAAACCCTAGTTGACATATTCCCCAATCCAGCTAAGAATGGCCAATCAGTATTGCATTTTCCCAATAGGAAGACTGGAGAATGTGGAACTAGATGTTGCGGGACTGAAGACTATAGTTGATTTTGACATGATCGAAATCATGGGGGATAAGGACCCTTATCCTAAACTAATTTTTATTGATTGGGCTTATGACAACTATGTAGTGATTGACCTAAAGAAAGACACTATGACATTTGAGGAAGACAGAATAAAAGTAGTTCAACCCTTGGATCTATATGTAGGCCCTCGATACACGGAGCCAATAGAAAAAAATATGAATGGAGAAGACTTGGATCAGTTGTACACTATAACAATAGGAATGAGAGAATACTACATAAATCCTATTGTTGATGGATCAGTAAGTTGGAGGAGCATACAATCAACGGACAAAGATTCAGAACTGGCATTTGATAGTTGGCAGCAAGGTTCATATGAAATATTTTCAAGAAGATGTGTAACTATCAAAGCAACCAGATGGGTTGGAACTAAGGTCAAAGAACACATGATATATGATGGTACCTCAGAACTTGACAATTTTCTGGTCAAAATGGAAGAAAATATAGCAAAGGATCAAAGGATCTTAGTATTGGATTTATCCCTCTAGGACAACCCTGCCAGATGGTGGACTAATAAAAAATCCTTAGTTGAGAACTGGGATGATGTGAAGCAAGCTACCTGATATAGATTTCAAGATAAGTTGCAGTGTAAATCAGAGATGTAGATGGATTTCCAAGTTGTGAAAATGTCCAATGGACAGTATGATCCTAAAGCACATATTGAACAATGCGTGACACAGTAGAAAGTTGCAAAAATACCATCTCGCCTCTAGTTTCAAGTATTTCCCCATTCGATAGGTCCAATTCTGAAATATTGGTTCATGCATGAAGAAACTAGAAGACAAACTAGCAACTGGAAAGTGTTGGCAAATCACTTTTGCAAGGACTTCTCATTTACAAGTAAGTACCCTGAGCTTGAAGTAGTCCTACAAAGAATTAAAGACTTCCTTTTTACAGATACTGGTAAATGGAAATCATACCTAGTGGTATGCGCAAGGAATAGGAATAGACAAGAACTTCAATCCAACCTTCACCTAAAATTGGATGAGATACCTATAGAATGTTATAAGATTGAGAAGGATTTGGAAAGACTGGATGATTTAGAAGAATTGAGAAACTTAGACATTAAGGAGACAGAAAGGAGCAGAGAAATCCCCTATTCAGACTGATGGTTCTTATAATCACCCATTGAAGTTGTGCAAAGTCAATATAAGGACCGCAGAGCAACCTAAGATAGTTGTGGTGGGAGACTACTGGGATGAGAAAACTAGCCAAGAAATACATAGCTTGTTGCAAGAGTATGAGGATTTGTTCCCGAAGACATTTTCAGAGATAAAATGGATTAAAGGAGCTATGGGAGAGATGAAAATTGAATTAAAACCAAGATCAAAGACTGTGAGGCATAGACCATATCGCCTTAACCCCAAAGTGAAAAAGAAGGTTAAGAGGGAAATAGACAAGATGCTGGAAGTTGGACTTAGTTTTGTAGTAGAAGAAGCATAATGGGTTAGCCAAATAGTCATCCAGAGCAACAAAGACACATAGGACATTAGGTTCTGTGTGGACTACAAAATCCTTAACTCATCTTGTGTGCATGACCCCTTCCCAACACCTTTTATGGATGAGGTGCTAGACCAGGTTGCGTGGAAAGAGTCTTACTCATTCACAGATGGATTTTTCGGGTATCACCAAGTAAGTATTTCTAAATAAGAAAAAATGAATACCACATTCATAACATAATGGGGGCCATTTGCATATAATATGATGTCATTCGGCCTAAATAATGCCCCTGCATTTTTTTTCAGGATTGCAATAGAATCTTTCCAAGAATTTATTCACAAGTTTATAGATGTTTATATGGATGATTGGACGATATACAGTCTTCTCAAGGAACATGTCACTCTACTACATCTGATGTTTGAAAAATGTAGAGAATTGTAGATATCATTGAACCTCAGAAAATGTATCTTTCATGTGCGACATAGAAATTTTTTGGGCCACATAGTATGCCAAGAGGGAGTACTGGTATACCCAACCAAAGTTGTGGTTGTTGCGAACATGTCGCCACCTATGAGTGCTAATAATTTGCACTCCACGCTAGGGAACATAGGGTACTATCACTGGTTTATCAAAAGATATGCAAACATCACTGCACCTCTAGAGAACCTACTAAATAAGTCAGAAGTGTTCCAGTGGACCTCGAAGTGTGATAAAGTGTTTGATATCCTGAAGAAAAATCTCAACACAACACCTATTCTGATATTTCCAAACTGGGAAAATGAATTTCGCATCCATGTAGATGCATGAGGTATTTCCTTGGGAGCCATATTAGTGCAACCAGGAGATGGAGCCATGGATCATCCTATCTATTTTGCTAGCAGGAAGTTGTCATAAGCTGAGCGCAACTATACAATGATAGAAAGGGAGTACTTAACTATGATTTACTCTTTACAAAAGTTTAGACATTATTTGTTAGGTTCTCATTTTAAGTTCTTTAACGATCATTCTGCATTAAAATATCTAGTTAACAAACCTATGTTGGAAGGTAGAATATGTCGATGATTTCTACTATTTCAAGAATTTTCTTTTGAAGTGATTATTAAGCCTGGAAGATGTAACATAGGGCTTGATCACCTGTCTAGATTAGAGTTAGGGGAAAGTGGAAGAGCAGTCGATGATCAACTCCCATATGTAGACCTGTTATGGGTTGAGGCCATACCAGAATACCTGGAAGACATAGCAGTATTCTTAAGTATAGGGGCCTGCCATAAATGTACTCCACAACCCAGAAACGCCATATGGTGGCTAGAGCAGCAAACTATCAATTTATTGCAGGCCAATTGTTTAAATTTGGACTAGATAGTATCCTCGGGAGATGTGTCTTAGATCATGAAAGACAAGGCATACTGTGGGAATTCCATAGTGGAGTTACGAGAGATCATGTTGGAGGAAAGGCCACTATGCAGAAATTCCTCCAAGATGGACTATGGTGGGCCACGCTCTTCAAGGATGCAAAGGAATATGGAAGATCATGCTATGCTTGTCAAAGAGTGGGTAATCCATCACAATGAGATGAATTTACACTTCAACTAATTCGATCTTTATAAGAATTTGAGAAGTGGGCAGTTGACTTCATTGGGTTGATCAACCTCACAACTAAGCATTCAAAGGATAGGTATATTATTACTGCAACTGATTACCTTACACGTTGGGCTGAGGCAGGAGTTTTTCAGGATTGTTCGACCGATATTTTTGCTCGGTTCATTTTTGAAAATATTATCACTCGGTTTGGATGTACTAGGAGTCTGACAAGTGATTAGTGAGATCATTTTATCAGTAGTACAATAGAAAAGTTTACAATAGAGTTCTTTATCCAACATCATAAAAGTAGTCCCTACCATCCACAAGCCAATGGAACAGTGGAAGCGTTTAACAAGATTCTGGAGAGAGGATTAACAAAGGTCTATTGCGCAAACAAAGAGGATTGGGATGACAGAGTTCCAACAATGTTATGGGCTTATAGGACAACCAAAAAACAACTCCACAAGTACACTCCATTTCAGCTAGTTTATGGGAAATAGGTTGTGGCACCTGCATAATTCATTACTCCAAGTTTGTATATTTCACAGATTACACACATGTCAAAGAATGAATCAGTTGCGCAGAGACTCATGGAATTACAAGGACTTGAAGAGACCAAGTTTTTAGCAGACTTCCATCAGTCAGTTGAGAAAGCAAGACAAAAATCTTGGCATGACATACACATTAATACCAAAGTATTTGCACAAGGAGATAAAGTCCTACTTTATGATATTTGATACCAAAAACATCTAGGAAAGTTGTGCATGCATTGGTTTGGACCATTTATAGTTGTGGAGATCCGGCCGTTTGGAGTAGTCAAACTTGCACAACTGGATGGCATGCTGCGATCGGGATGGGTGAATGGCACTCGCCTGAAACCCTGTCTATCTCATAATTGAGCTAAAGGATTGTTTCTCTAGTATAAAGGAGCATGTATAGTAGTTAGATTTGAATTTTCTTGCAAACAGTTGTGAATTTACTTAATAAAGTTGAAGAGTGCATTGTTGCGCTGCGACATGTAGTTCATTTTTTTTGTTTAAGTGTTATTTTGATACAGAAATTATTAATCAGTAGCGTATTATCAGAAGTGTCAAGAACCTATTAATGAAAATCATTAATATGATGGGGACCCCTTTGTGGTCAGAGGGAGAGTGAATCTGGATGCAATATGAGTCCATGTGCCACACAAACCCAGTCCAGTGATACCCTTTATTACTACTATAGTACCAAATATGAATTCGGTTAAGCCATAAAGCTGCAATACACAAATATTCCATCGGTATTCATGCCAAGATTCTCATCCATTAAATGGTAAGGTCTGAAATCAGCCATGTCCCTGACCAACTTTCCCAGTAAATGTCAAGATCACCCGAGAGATTTACCCCGTTAACCAGTCTCGTCGGGAAACTCAGATCCAAGTTGCGTAATGATGAATAATAGTTATTACATAACTTTCCATCTCAGCCCAGGTATAAGGGTCATAGAACTCACAACCATTTCATGGACATGAGAAGGTTGACTCGTGATGAGACCCCCTTTCTCTTGGCTATGCTACTAAGAGCCATTACCCTCACGTCGTGAAAATTTGAATGGTAATGTCATACATATATGTTCCCATGGGCCTAATAGGTTGGCTCTTGATGAGTCCCCCTATTCTCCAACTAGGTCTTGGTTTTATTTATTTATGGGTCCCTCCTTTTATTATTGAGAATCCTTTTATTGCTTTCTCGGGGATCCCTGGGTGAAGCATCTGAAGTTTTTTTTCTTTTGTATTTTATCTTTTTCCAGCTGCTTTTACTCTCTAGGCCTTTAACCCCTTCTTCCCACAAGGAAAGGTACAACCCTTTGCTAGATTGGAAAACCCAATGCTCGAACCAATGTAGGGGATAGATGAGAAGGAAGATGATGAAAAGTGATAAGTATGGTGGGAATGGATCATGATGGAATTTCATGAACCCACCCAGTGGAAACTCACTTCTAGGGGAACCAACTTTCTAGGGCATTTTGTCATCCCCCCTAGGTATGGACAAGTCAAAAGGAATAAATTCCAAGAACATGTCATGAAGCAAAAGAGAAATAAATGCGCATATTAAAATGTTTTGAGAATCAGAGTGACACATACCATCATACACGGACTCATTACCTCATAGAGAAAGACTCACTATTGTTGAAGGACCAGGATGATGGGATGGATGTTGTTATTGCAGATAGGGTGGAGGCATTGAAGAAGAAGGATGGGCCCTCCAGGGCCAGGATCAAGTCAATATGTCTCTCGGTACTCCATGTCTAGGACCTGTGGGACTTGAGAAATAATCTCCTTAGTTATCCCTAGGTTAGGGGATAACATACTAGAAATGTACCTCAAATCATATGCCCAAATAGTCCAACATACACCTCAAACCATGTGCCAAGATCATGCCTTAAGCATGTGCCAAACCATACAAGATATGCCTTAAGATTATACCATAACCATCAAAATAGAACACATAGAAAGCATACCTTTAGTCATGTAGCAACCTGGTGTATGTGATCACAAACCTACAAATCTTTCTCAACTTCTTCAAAAAAAGGATATCATCTTCGTTTGACTTTAGTTCAGTCTCAGGGACTAGTTTTTGGATTAGTCACAAACCCTAAATTTCAACAAGCACAACTTTGTACCTGTGATGAATAAATGTATTAAAATTGTACTAAATCACCTTCAATAGATTTTTTGAAATTCCTCCAATATTCACTCCTTGAATCGTCCCTGAAAAGTCGTTATAGAGAAAATGGTAGACCTTGTTGAATTCTGGCATTACACATGCTGAATGTTTGATATGTGGTTTTAAAAATCATACAAAACATACTATGAACTGTATTATTTATAATGCAATTGGTCTCGTAGAATTTGGATCCTCTATGAAGAAGTTGTGCATGTTTTTCTTAGAACACCTGTTTGAAACTAGTTTAAGGACTAGTCAAAAACCCTATTTTCCACATAGTGTATCTCAAAAATACAATGACCTAGAAGCTAAACGTTTTACCATAGGTACCTTGATAGATCTTATGAACATACTCCAAGTTTCTTTATCTGAATAATTCTAGAAACAAAGTTATAGAAAAAATAGTAACATGACCTTTAAATAACATACCTTAGAACACATCATCACAAGACTTCATCCTCCCTTGGAATTTCTCCCTTCTTCACTTCATTTTCCCTCTTAAATTCACCTCATATTTCCTTGGTTATCTCAAATAAAAATCACTTGATTTTATGTAGAAAATGAACCCCTAGGTGCCTTATTTATACTAGATCTGGCACCCTCTTTTTAGGGTCGACTTGACCCAAATAAAATTAAAAATAACTTTTGATGATTATTCCATTAGGTCCAAATTTACCAACAATATTCTTAATATTCATTTCAATGGGGTCGACTTGTAACTTCTTGTTTGCAAAAAAAAAAATTAATTTGGGGTTGACTTGTCACTTATTGTTACAATTGTTTAGGACTTCTTAACCATACTTTAAGGCTTTCTTCTGTTAGCAGCATGAGTTGTTCTTAGACTAATTTAAGAACAAGTCCAATACCCACCATAATATAAATGATTAAAACAGGTTTATACTTGAGTGGATCAGCAAGACTGAGTAAGAAAGGGAGACGACGACAAACTGTCTGTAGAGGCATTCCATTGGCCATGGAGTCATAACATCCTACAGATCAAAGGCAATCAAAATGTATACCAAATAATTTTTTTATATAATTATAGGTAGAAGCATAAAGAATATGACAAAAAGGCAGAAAATACATCGTACTGAGATTCTTTCTGCAAATAGATTAAAGAGTGTTTAAACAATAAAAAATGATTAATAGGCAAGCTA
>JASDQU010815509.1:69074-97695 GCA_032191745.1 Picea mariana
GTTGTAGCTTCCATTTGGTTGTAGCCAGAGAAACCAGGGTGGCAGGGTGGTGCAAGGGAGAATTGTTGTTCTCTGTTATACAGGCTGGTGGCTGTGTGACTGGAAGTTGGTGCTTCCATCCAGTTGGTGCTGGAACATTTAGGGATTTGGTGCTTCCTTCTAGTGGGTGCTAGAGAAACCAGGGAGTCGGTGCTTCCTTCTAGTGGGTTCTAGAGAATCCAGAGAGTTGGTGCTCTTAGCAAGTAGCAGCTTACAAAACAGAGGTTGTAGCCTCATTATGATTTGGTGGTCATAAGTATGATAATTTACAGAATGTAAAGGATACTTATCATATAAAGAAGAATAGGTTTTTATCCTTTATGGGTTTCCTTGGGAAATATATGTCTATGTGTATCTCATATGTGTGAATGATGTTGAAAGTTATATTGCTTACTTCCATGCAATATTGTGACTATCATTGAGTGCTCTGTAAATAATTTAAAATAATCATAATTGTTTAAGCACGCGAACAACTAATTCACCCCCCCCCTCTCAGTTGACCAACATCATATACTACCAGAGGAGAAGTGATGAAAGTTCAAATTGCCAAGTGGGCAATGAGATGGGATCGGTTGATATCATAGACTGCCAAGTGGGTATAAGAGAGAAAATCCCAAGTTCTGAGGTGGGAAAGGGAGAAGAGATTAAATCAGTTGAGAGTTCATATCTTCAAGGAGTGTTGATGGAAGAAGATCAGAGGTGTGTTCTAATCATTGGAGGAATTCAAATATTCCTGCAAAATAGTCTAGCAGAGGCTAATACAAGTTTTTCACATAAGGAGGTAGTGCAACAAAAATCCAAGAAAGAGGCCATAGAGCCAAATGATTTTAAATCTAACTATGTGTGTGATGTAGGTGTAGTATATTAAATACAACCAAAAAATACTATTAAAGAGGAGGAGAAGGAGAAAAAACTAACGTTTTCCCCAACAGAAAAAGAGGAGAATTCAGATGAATTTCTTACTCAATGGGAGCGAGAGATGAAGATGCTGGAGGATTGGTTGGACAATCCAAAACCATAAGATGGCTGCCAGGAGACAATCATGCATATTTTAGGAGAAGAGCATTCAACAGAATTGCTCAAAATTTTCAGCAAGGAAGCTAAAAGGGAGATAACTGCAGCATTGGAGCTTGCAGAAGAAGAGGAAGCAGACAACATAAATTTTGTTGAGTTGTATGAGGAATTAGAATCCCATGAGAGAAGAGTAAATATGTAGAGTAGGCATCTCCAACAGGCCAAATTGGAAATAGGTGGAGGAGCATACCAGCCTGGGAAGAAGCTGGAGGAAGTTGGAGTTGAACCAACACAAGAGGAGATGAAAGAAGTCAGTCTATCAAAGGAGGAAGCTGAGCAAAACCTTAGTGGTGAGATTGCAGAACTGGATTCTGCAACAAAGTGGCCAACTAATGTCACAGGAGATGAATATAACATGAAATTTTAGATTGATCAGATTGGTGAAGAGGAGAAAGAGAACACATTTCAATGTGCCCAAGAGATAGATAAAGAAGAGCATTTGGTGGAAGTGCTCAAAATTTTCTCCCAAGGAGATGAATATAAGGAAACTGTAGAATTGGGATCTACAGCAGGGGGTGAAGAGAATTAAGAGGAATGGCTCAAATTTTTCATTCAAGAAGCTAACCAAGAGATAACTATAGAATACAAACCTACAGTAGAGTAGGAAGAAACATTGAGCATGATATTGTTGATTTGTGTGAAGAGATGGAGGCCCTAGAGAGAAGGGTAAAAATGCAAAAGAAACGTATCCAACAAGTCAAGTTGGAAATTGATGGAGAGAAAAGGGAACAGACAATACTGCAGGGGGAAAACCAGCTAGACAAAGAAATAGAAGAGATAAAGAGATTGATGCTGGAATCAACACAAGAAGCAGTCATTAGAGAAGTATGGGACAAAAAAAAAACCTACAGGAGCAGCAAGGAAAAATAAGTTGCAAGGAAAATAAGCAGATGAACAACTCTAAGAGAAAGTATTGGACCCTGGAGGATCTCAACAACATGGAAGAGGGAGCCATAAGTAGGAGATCATGTTTTTCCCAGTAGTGGAGTATGATGTAGTAGCATCGTCAGCAAAGCCCACGTGGAGGGACAACTCAATTCCATAGCACACCTTTTTAAATTAATCAGAATCTAAAAGATGTTGTTTATTCTGGAGATCTGTTTTGAACGGATGATTGAAGAAGAGAGAAACGCTTGGAAATTGAATGATCGTGACAGGTATGGGAGTTTCACTCTTAGTCTTGAATGTAACGGAGCTTGAGTAGTTGTTAGTTGTTACTTCGATAGGAGAGGTAGTCGGAGGGAACCCTAGGAACCCTCCTATATGTGTAGATGCATGGCATTCCCAGATGAGGCTTCTAGAGGAGTATTTTCATTGAATAGGAGGTAGAATAGTTCTTGAGGAGATCTTGAGAGAACTAGGACTCTGTCACGGTCCAATTTTTGTAAACATCTGTATAGACACACAAAGATAATAGAAAAGTCATTTTTCCTGCACATAGTGTGTTTATGTATTTGTGTTTATTGTTATGATTTTATATGTCATTCATGTTTTGGATGTATGAACTAGTGAAGTATTGTGTAAGTTTCAATTGTTTCTCATCTTTGAGTTTCGAGTGTAAGGAGTGCACATTGTCTGTAAGGAGTGCATTGACATAGGTGAGTTAACCTCAGTAAATATCAAGATATATATCGTTGAACCTTTATCAGCAGAAGTGCAAGGAGTGTACAGGAAGAACTATGTGTTTTGTAGAGAGAGAGAGAGAGATAGAGTCACTGAGAACTCTGTAGAGATCTGCCAAGCGGGCATTGAGCGTGTGCAAGTGTGCACAGAGAGAACTCTTGGTCGAGTTCAGGGAGAGGAGTATTAGAGGAATACACTCATGGAGTTATAGAACATTCTATAAAAAGGAGCTCTACAAGATGTGCATTGAGCAGGAGGTTGCCAGGAGGGCACCCGAATCCTTAAGAGACTGAGTAAATCGAAAAGATCAGAAGAGACAGCGTAAGGAGTGTGTGGGAGACAAAATTATTCTAAGTCCAAAATATCAGAAGAGGTAACTCTTTCAAAAGTGAAGATGAGACCTAAGATAGTCGGGTTCGCAGCAGAAAGTTCAAAGGTCAAAGCCTTTGAACACTTAGAAAATCTTCTAAGTCAGAAGAAGTTGAAAGTTGAGGAGGAGGAGCGACAACAACCATCTGATCAGTTGTAGAAACGAGCCTGCACTGTTATATCTATGTCCAGTGAACAAAATAAGAGTAGAGGAGAGGAACAGATTCTAGCCATTGGATCTGAGCATGAAGGACCAGCAACTGATGGATCTAAGGTAAAGTGCACAAGCTTTAACCCTTGGGTGCATAGGAGGGTGGACTTGTCAAAGTCCCAAAGTAACTTGGCACCTTCCATCATCGAGGAGGATAGGTGGTGTAAGATCCACAACTTCAGAAGTTATGGATGAGGAGAGCTCAGAACACCCGAAGTAAATCTTGGCCATTGATAGGCAGGAGGAGTACGTGTCAAGAGGTCACGTATTTTGGGTAAAAGAAATCCAGGAGAAATGGGTGCATAAGAGTTTGAAACTCCTGAAGCCCGAAGCACCGAAGAGCCAAAGCACCAAAGAGCCAAAGAGCTGAAGCACTGAAGATCCGAAGAGTTGAAGCACCGAAGAGACGAAGAGCTGAAGAGCCAAAGCACAGAAGCACGCGAAGAGCCAAAGCGTCGAAGAGATGAAGAGCTGAAGTGACGAAGTCCCAAAGAGAATCAGGGTGGTTGATTTGGAGAAGACGCGTGGCAGAAGATCTATCACTTTGGGGAAAATCACTCTGAAAGAAATGAAAATTTGAGAATTAAAGTCCTGAAGGCCAGAATCGCGGAGGAGATTGTGGCCATAGATTAAGGGTGGACAGGTGTCGATAGATATTCCACTCCGAAAGATTGTCATACGGGGAAAAGCAAAGTTTGAGAACTAAAAATCCTAAAGACCGGACTCGTGGAGAAAATCATAGCCGAACATCTGTAGTGACAGGTGTTAGCAGATCTTCCACTTCGGAATGTAGCTACTGAAGGGGAAGAGAGATTTGAGAGTTGAAACTCTCGAAGGCCGGAGAGATGAAATCAATATTAGCCATTGATTCAAGAGGGAGGTACATGTCGACGGATCGTGGATATCTGGGATCGTGCATGGAAGGAAGAAATAAGGTAGGAAAGGAAGGTAGATAGCAATCATTGATCATGGATCATCGCCAAAAGTAAGATATCGACGGTCGAGAAAGATTGTGATGCCAGGGCATGCTCAGACGTTAATTTTCCTTGAGCGGGCCGCAATTGGAACCACAATATTGTCAAGGGCATACATGGAGTTTTGTAGTGAATTGCGGGGTGAAAAGAGGGTTGGTCTAAAACCACCCTTGGACAAGCCCACAATCACATATTTCCATGGGGTCATAGCCCAGGGTCATATGAAGGAACGGGCTAATGAAAAAGGGGCTAGCACTTGAAAATTGGTGTTTTGGAAGCGCGTAGGAATAGCCCGCGGGTCTGTCAGGACTTGCACACAGAAGGAAAGGGGACCTTTGTAAAATTAATAGGGGTCTAGAAAATTCCCGAAGAGTCAATTCGACTCAACATATTGGAATATCCTAGACCGAGAGGTCATAGAAACCTAGGAGGGTAGGGGGTTTGCAAACAATATGGGGTTCAAAGGTCTACAATATGGCTTGCAAACAATATTGGAAGCACATGACAATTATGTTTCTTCTCCTCCTGAGAATCATGATGATACAGGTGAGGAAGAAACACTTGATGAGGAGGATTCATCCCCTCCCATTTTCGGGCACTTGTCGGACAACATTTTTCAAGTAAACTTTGAAACTGTCAATCCCTATAACACTAGAAGTAAAACACAAAACAAGCCTTCACCTGAAACAAGTAAAAATGTGGTTTCAAAATAGACAAAGCAAACTAAAACAAGATAAGACCTTGTTGCCCCATTTTTAGAATATGATGTAGTTGAAGATCTTAAAAAATTAAGGGCAAATATTTCGATTTTTGAATTGCTGAAATTTCCACTTATCCTACAAAAAATGCTCCAAAACATTGTTGAAAATCATAAAAAGAATGATCTTATCAGCAAAAAATTAGCAGAAACCATTTTAAACAAAGCTAAAGATGTCCTAGGTAAAAAGTCATCCGAAAACTGGTATAAAAGGGACTCATCAGAAAAAACTGTAGGAAACTTAGATAAAACTATTTTAGGTACAACAATAAAAATCAGCAGAATTCTATTGTTTCTACACGAAAAAAATGTGTCTCCTTTTTTCTTAACTTTTGAAATTTTTAACAGGAATGTACATAACTATACGGTTGATTCTGGTGCATCATCAAATGTGATGCCTTTGTCTGTGTGCCAGAAAATTAACACCTAGGTAAAACCTTCTAATTTAAAGATCATTCAATTAGATCAAACTAATGTTAAAGTTATTGGTGAAATTAAAAACGTGTTGATAAGATTATCATCCAATCCCAAGGTTCACCTAGTAATTGATATTATTGTTGTCGACATTCCTGAAGTATATGGTCTGTTTTTTAGTAGAGATTGGTCAGAACAGTTACATGGCTATTTTTCTACAGACTGGTCTCATTTATGTCTACCAAAAAATGGACAACCCAACAAGATTAGAATAAATAGAGAACGTTATCTCAAGTACACTGTGACAAATCTAAATGACCCAAATGAGCCTTTCGTTACTGCTGCAAATTCAATTGAAACGCAGGGAATGAATACCTTTTTTGGTAATTTCATGACTGATATTTCCTCTATCAGTAACCCAGAACAACAATCTAGAGTAATAGCCTATACTTAGGCAGCAACTTTTCCAAGTACACCGAACATTGCAAATGACGAACAAATCTGGTCCTTATATTTTGATGGATCCAAATCCCAAGAAGGAGCAGGTGATGGTTGTATGCTTATCAATCCTACAGGTAACAAAAAATTTATTGCATGTCTGTTGGACTTTGAATGTACTAACAACACAGCAGAATACAAAGGACTTATGTAGGGACTAAGGAAAGCACTGGATATGGACATGAAAAAACTAGTAGTATTCGGTGACTCTAAAATCGTAGTCAGACAGGTAAGAAATGAAATACATTGTTTATCACCGCATTTGAATAATTACTAGATCGAGGTATGGGGATTAATGCACAAATTTGTTTATCAGAGTTTCAGATACCAGGAGATTGAGAAGTCAAGAGTCGAGACTCTTCAACACAGAAGTCTCGAAGTTGCGAAATCCGAAACCCTGAAATCCTGAAACAGGCACTCAATCGGAGTTTCAGATACCAAGAGATTGAGAAGTCAAGAGTCGAGACTCTTCAACACAAGAGTCCCGAAGTCGTGAAATGCAAAACCCCAAAATCCTGAAATCCCAAAACAGGCACTCAACCATAGTTTTGGATACCGAGAGATTGAGAAGTCAAGAGTCGAGACTCTTCAACACAGGAGTCTCGAAGTCACAAAATGTGAAACGCCAAAATCCTGAAATAGGCACACCAACAAAGAGTTTCGCAGACCAGGAAATAACTCCATTTTGGAGTCTCAAATACCGAGAGTTGAAGTGTCGAAACACTTCACCACAGGAGTGCCAAAATGTCGAATCGCCAAAATGAGAAACGACGAAATATCGGATCGGTGATATGACTCCATTTCGGAGTTTTGGATACCTGGAGTTGAAGTGTCGAAACACTTCACCACAGGAGTGTCGAAATGCCGAAATGTTGAAATGCAAAATCGCAAAAGCACTTTATGGATAAACGCCTGGTCACAACTGTGGGCATGTGAAGGAAGGAGCTTGCAAGTTGCAAGGTTCCATTTCGTGATCGGGAGTTGGAAGAGTCAAAGTGACTTGTAACAAATTCACGAACACAAAATTGCGAAATGGAGTTTCGAATAAGGCTGTGGTCACAGCCAGTGGTCACATCTGCGGAAGATGGAGGAAGGAGCTAGTGCAACCAAGCTCCATTTCGGGGATCATGAATTGAAGTGTCAAGACACTTGATCACACCAATGTAGAATTGTCGAATGCCGAAATTCCAAAATGGTGAAATGTTTATGTAGCCGGTGGTCACCGTCAGTGATCACGTAAGTGGAAGGAGCTAGCATAGCTAGGATCCATTTCAAGGTTCCCTCTGTAACTGCTAGAAACCACTGATGGTTTCTGCCAGAGGACTCAAAGCGACTTGAGTGTGATTGCCAGAGGAGCTGACGAGTCTCAAGGAATCTGCCAGTGGGATGAAGACTGGTCATAGAGGTGATTGACAGCTGGAACAATTTTGAAGCCTATAACTGCAACAGAGAAGTTGAGCTCGATTGTAAAAGAGAAGACGAAGAGTCTCAACTACTGGAGAGGCGAAGGAATCTCGGCATAACACCCAATGATGATGGACACATGGGTTTAACTGCCAGAGAAGCTGAAGAGTTGCAATGATGATCAGGTAGAGAATTAGACATGGAGAAAGCATGAAGAAGCATGGTGAGAGAGGATGCACAAGGGGCTCAGAGACTATAATTATGTAGAACAAAGAAGAGAGGGTAGTTTTTGTTGTTCAAATTGATTCAGGCATGAAGAAGGAGGGGTGTGAAGTAGCTGAAATATAGAGAAAAGGAATGGTGCATTGAATGGACATGACGCACAGAACATAAAAGGAAGAAGCATAGAAAGTGCAAGGGATGTGTGCAACAAGACAATGAGACAATAAAGGAAGGTTGAGGTGCTCTTGTAGGGAAAAACAGAATATCAGCAAGGGCAAGAAGATGCAGACATAGAGACACTGATATAGGAGATCAATGCAGCATAGCAAAACAGTGATAAGTCTGGTAAGCCAAGGATAAATATTGTATCACTGTGATAAATTTATATATAGGGAAGATTTATATTTCAGGGTGGAAGGGAGGTTCTAGGGAGGACTTTTTTCCTCATAGGTTCAAGTGGGNATTATACAGGTTGGTGGCTGTGTGACTGGAAGTTGGTGCTTCCATCCAGTTGGTGCTAGAACATTTAGGGAGTTGGTGCTTCCTTCTAGTGGGTGCTAGAGAAACCAGGGAGTCGGTGCTTCCTTCTAGTGGTTGCTAGAGAATCCAAAGAGTTGGTGCTCTCAGCAAGTAGCAGCTTGCAAAACAGAGATTGTAGCCTCATTATGATTTGGTGGTCATAAGTATGATAATTTACAGAATGTAAAGAATACTTATCATATAAAGAAGAAGAGGTTTTTACCCTTTATGGTTTTCCTCGTGAAATATATGTCTATGTGTATCTCATATGTGTGAATGATGTTGAAAGTTCTATTGCTTACTTCCATGCAATATTGTGACTATCATTGAGTGCTCTGTAAAGAATTTAAAATAATCATAATTGTTTAAGCATGGGAATAACTGATTCACCCCCCCCTCTCACTTGACCAACATCATATACTACCAGAGGAGAAGTGATGAAAGTTCAAATTGCCAAGTGGGCAATGAGATGGGATCGGTTGATATCATAGACTGCCAAGTGGGTATAAGAGAGAAAATCCCAAGTTCTGAGGTGGGAAAGGGAGAAGAGATTAACTCAATTGAGAGTTCATATCTTCAAGCAGTGTTGATGGAAGAAGATCAAAGGTGTGTTCTAATCATTGGGGGAATTCAGATATTCCTGCAAAATAGTCTAGCAGAGGCTAATACAAGTTTTGCACATGAGGAGGTAGTGCAACAAAAATCCAAGAAAGAGGCCATGGAGCCAAATGAGTTTAAAGCTAACTATGTGTGTGATGTAGGTGTAGTATATTAAATACAACCAAAAAATACTATTAAAGAGGAGGAGAAGGAGAAAACACTAACGTTTTCCCCAATAGAAAAAGAGGAGAATTCAGATGAATTGCTTACTCAATGGGAGCGAGAGATGAAGATGTTGGAGGATTGGTTGGACAATCCAAAACCATAAGATGGCTTCCAGGAGACAATCATGCAGATTTTAGGAGAAGAGTATTCAACAGAATTGCTCAAAATTTTCAGCGAGGAAGCTAAAAGGGAGATAACTGCAGCATTGGAGCTTGCAGAGGAAGAGGAAGCAGACAACATAGATTTTGTTGAGTTGTATGAGGAATTAGAATCCCATGAGAGAAGAGTAAATATGTAGAGTAGGCATCTCCAACAGGCCAAATTGGAAATAGGTGGAGGAGCATACCAGCCTGGGAAGAAGCTGGAGGAAGTTGGAGTTGAACCAACACAAGAGGAGATGAAAGAAGTCAGTCTATCAAAGGAGGAAGCTGAGCAAAAACTTAGTGGTGAGATTGCAGAACTGGAGTCTGCAACAAAGTGGCCAACTAATGCCATAGGAGATGAATATAACATTAAATTTTAGATTGATCAGATTGGTGAAGAGGAGAAAGAGAACACATTTCAATGTGCCCAAGAGATAGAGAAAGAAGAGCATTTGGTGGAAGTGCTCAAAATTTTCTCCCAAGGAGATGAACATAAGGCAACTATAGAATTGGGATCTACAGCAGGGGGTGAAGAGCATTAAGAGGAATGGCTCAAATTTTTCAGTCAAGAAGCTAACCAAGAGATAACTATAGAATACAAACCTACAGTAGAGTAGGAAGAAACATTGAGCATGGATATTGTTGATCTATGTGAAGAGATGGAGGCCCTGGAGAGAAGGGTAAAAATGTAAAAGAATCGTATCCAACAAGTCAAGCTGGAAATTGATGGAGAGAAAAGGGAACAAACCATACTACAGGGGGAAAACCAGCCAGAAGACCAGCTAGACAAAGAAATAGAAGAGATAAATAGATTGATGTTGGAATCAACACAAGAAGCAGTCATTAGAGAAGTATGGGACAAAAGAAAACCTACAGGAGCAGCAAGGAAAAATAATTTTCAAGGAAAAGAAGCATATGAACAACTCTAAGAGAAAGTATGGGACCCTGGAGGATCTCAACAACATGGCAGAGGGAGCCATGAGTAGGAGATCATGTTTTTCCCAGCAGTGGAGTATGATGTAGTAGCATCGTCAGCAAAGCCCACGTGGAGGGACAACTCAATGCCATAGCACACCTTTTTAAATTAATCAGAATCTAAAAGATGTTGTTTATTCTGGAGATCTATTTTGAACGGATGATTGAAGAAGAGAGAAACGCTTGGAAATTGAATGATCGTGACAGGTATGGGAGTTTCACTCTTAGTCTTGAATGTAACAGAGCTTGAGTAGTTTTTGGTTGTTAATTCAATAGGAGAGGTAGTTAGAGGGAACCCTAGGAACCCTCCTATATGTGTAGATGCATGTCATTCCTAGATGAGGCTTCTAGAGGAGTATTGTCATTGAATAGGAGGTAGAATAGTTCTTGAGGATATCTTGAGAGAACTAGGACTCTGTCACGGTCCAATTTTTGTAAACATCTGTATAGACACACAAAGATAATAGAAAAGTCATTTTTCTTGCACATAGTGTGTTTATGTATTTGTGTTTATTGTTGATTTTATATGTCATTCATGTTTTGAATGTATGAACTAGTGAAGTATTGTGTAAGTTTCAATTGTTTCTCATCTTTGAGTTTCGAGTGTAAGGAGTGCAAATTGTCTTCAAGGAGTGCATTGACATAGGTGAGTTAACCTCAGGAAATATCAAGATATATATCATTGAACCTTTATCAGCAGAAGTGCAAGGAGTGTACAGGAAGAACTATGTGTTTTGTAGAGAGAGAGAGAGAGATAGAGTCACTGAGAACTCTGTAGAGCTCTGCCAAGCGGGCATTGAGTGTGTGCAAGTGTGCACAGAGATAACTCTTGGTTGAGTTCAGGGAGAGGAGTATTAGAGGAATACACTCATGGAGTTATAGAACACTCTATAAGAAGGAGCTCTAAAAGATGTGCATTGAGCAGGAGGTTTCCAAGAGGGCACCCGAATCCTTAAGAGACTGAGTAAATCGAAAAGATCAGAAGAGACAGCGTAAGGAGTGCATGGGAGACAAAATTATTCTAAGTCCAAAATCTCAGAAGAGGTAACTCTTTCAGAAGTGAAGATGAGACCTAAGATAGTGAGGTTCGCAGCAGAAATTTCAAAGATCGAAGCCTTTGAACACTTAGAAAATCTTCTAAGTCAGAAGAAGTTGAAGGTTGAGGAGGAGGAGCAACAACAACCATCTGATCGGTTGTGGAAACGAGCTTGCACTGTTATATCTATGTCTAGTGAAAAAAATAAGAGTAGAGGAGAGGAACAGATTCTAGCCATTGGATCTGAGCACGAAGGACTAACAACTAATGGATCTAAGGTAAAGTGCACGATCTTTAACCCTTGGGTGCATAGGAGGGTGGACTTGTCAAAGTCCCAAAGTAACTTGGCACCTTCCATCATCGAGGAGGATAGGTGGTGTAAGATCCACAACTTCAGAAGTTATGGATGAGGAGAGCTCAGAACACCCGAAGTAAATCTTGGCCATTGATAGGCAGGAGGAGTACGTGTCAAGAGGTCACGTATTTTGGGTAAAAGAAATCCAGGAGAAATGGGTGCATAAGAGTTTGAAACTCCTGAAGCCCGAAGCACCRAAGAGMCAAAGCACCRAAGAGCYRAAGAGMTGAAGCACTGAAGAKMCRAAGAGTTGAAGCACCGAAGAGAYGAAGAGCTGAAGAGCCAAAGYRCAGAAGCACGCGAAGAGCCAAAGCGYCGAAGAGATGAAGAGCTGAAGTGACGAAGTCCCRAAGAGAATCAGGGTGGTTGATTTGGAGAAGACRCGTGGCRGAAGATCTATCACTTTGGGGAAAATCACTCTGAAAGAAATGAAAATTTGAGAATTAAAGTCMTGAAGGCCAGAATCGCGGAGGAGATYGTGGCCATAGATTAAGGGTGGACAGGTGTCGATAGATATTCCACTCCGAAAGATTGTCATACGGGGAAAAGCAAAGTTTGAGAACTAAAAATCCTGAAGATCGGACTCGCGGAGGAAATCATAGCCACACATCTATAGTGACAGGTGTTAGCAGATCTTCCACTTCGGAATATAGCTACTGAAGGGGAAGAGAGATTTGAGAGTTGAAACTCTCGAAGGCCGGAGAGACGAAATCAATCATAGCCATTGATTCAAGAGGGAGGTACATGTCGACGGATCGTGGATATCTGGGATCGTGCATGGAAAGAGGAAATAAGGCAGGAAAGGAAGGTAGATAGAAATCGTTGATCACGGATCATCGCCAAAAGTAATATATCGATAGTCGAGAAAGATTGCGATGCCAGGGCATGCTCAGACGTTAATTTTCCTTGAGCGGGCCGCAATTGGAACCACAATATTGTCAAGGGCATACATGGAGTTTTGTAGTGAATTGCGGGGTGAAAATAGGGTTGGTCGAAAACCACCCTTGGACAAGCCCACAATCACATATTTCCATGGGGTCATAGCCCAAGGTCATATGAAGGAACAGGCTAATTAAAAACGGGCTAGCACTTGAAACTTGGTGTTTTGGAAGCGCGTAGGAATAGCCAGCGGGTCTGTCAGGACTTGCACACAGAAGGAAAGGGGACCTTTGTAAAATTAATAGGGGTCTAGAAAATTCCCGAAGAGTCAATTCAACTCAACATATTGGAATATCCTAGACCGAGAGGTCATAGAACCCTAGGAGGGTAGGGGGTTTGCAAACAATATGGGGTTCGAAGGTCTACAATATGGCTTGCAAACAATATTGGAAGCACATGAAAATTATGTTTCTTCTCCTCCTGAGAATCATGATGATACAGGTGATTAAGAAACACTTGATGAGGAGGATTCATCCCCTCCCATTTTCGAGCACTTGTTGGACAACATTTTTCAAGTAAGCTTTGAAATTGTCCATCCCTATAACACTAGAAGTAAAACACAAAACAAGCCTTCACCTGAAACAAGTAAAAATGTGGTTTCAAAATAGACAAAGCAAACTAAAACAAGACAAGACCTTGTTGCCCCAGTTTTAGAATATGATGTAGTTGAAGATCTTAAAAAATTAAGGGCAAATATTTTGATTTTTGAATTGCTGAAATTTCCACTTATCCTACAAAAAATGCTCCAAAAACATTGTTGAAAATAATAAAAAGAATGATCTTATCAACAAAAAATCAGTAGAAACCATTTTAAACAAAGCTAAAGATGTCCTAGGTAAAAAGTCATATGAAAACTGGTATAAAAGGGACTCATCAGAAAAAACTGTAGGAAACCTAGATAAAACTATTTTAGGTACAACAATAAAAATCAGCAAAATTCTATTGTTTATACATCAAAAAATGTGTCTCCTTTTTTCTTAACTTTTGAATTTTTTAATAGGAATGTACATAACTGTATGGTTGATTCTGGTGCATCATCAAATGTGATGCCTTTGTCTGTGTGCCAGAAAATTAACACCTAGGTAAAACCTTCTGATTTAAAGATCATTCAATTAGATCAAACTAATGTTAAAGTTATTGGTGAAATTAAAAACGTGTTGATAAGATTATCATCCAATCCCAAGGTTCACCTAGTAATTGATATTATTGTTGTCGACATTCCTGAAGTATATGGTCTGTCTTTTAGTAGAGATTGGTCAGAACAGTTACATGGCTATTTTTCTACAGACTGGTCTCATTTATGTCTACCAAAAAATGGACAACCCAACAAGATTAGAATAAATAGAGAACGTTATCTCAAGTACACTGTGACAAATCTAAATGACCCAAATGAGCCTTTCATTACTGTTGCAAATTCAATTGAAACGCAGGGAATGAATACCTTTTTTGGTCATCATGACTGATATTTCCTCTATCAGTAACCCAGAACAACAATTTGAAGTAATAGCCTATACTTAGGCAGCAACTTTGCCAAGTACACTGAACATTGCAAATGACGAACAAATTTGGTCCTTATATTTTGATGCATCCAAATCCCAGGAAGGAGCACATGATGGTTGTGTGCTTATCAATCCTACAGGTAATAAAACATTTATTGCATGTCGGTTGGAGTTTGAATGTACTAACAACACAGCAGAATACAAAGGACTTCTGTAGGGACTAAGGAAAGCACTGGATATGGACATGAAAAAACTAGTAGTATTCGGTGACTCTGAAATCGTAGTCAGACAGGTAAGAAATGAAATACATTGTTTATCACCGCATTTGAATAATTACTAGATCGAGGTATGGGGATTAATGCACAAATTTCTAGCATTTAATATAAATTCCATTCCTAGGATAAGTAATTCAGAAGTTGATTTGTTAACTAATGTTGCTTCTAAATTGTTGCATTTTGAAGTTCTTTCTCCTAATGCATTCTCAATAGAATTGTTATTCAGGCCATCGATTCCTGACAACATCACAAACTGGCGAGTATTTGATGATGATCAGAAGATCATAAAAAAAATTCATATGGAAGACACCTTCCATGATGCAGTAATCGATGAGAGCACTCATGAAGAAAATCTCTGAGATTTCACGGTAATATCCGATCCTCGATCTCCAAAATCATCATTTGAGTTGGTAAAATCTATCCCCAAATCTGTTGTTATATTAGAAAAATTTTATGACCTACATGAAAAGTTTAGAGGGGTAGTCAATTGCAAAAAAAACAGTTCCTCTTTGTTGTATGAAACTGTAAACCTGGGAACGTGAGATAGTCCTCAAAATATCAATCTGGGAAAAGGGTGTTCTCAACAAGAAAGGCTTGCTTTTATAAAATTGTTCAAAGAATTTAAATATGTATTTGCTTGGATGTATGACAATTTAAAGACTTTCGACCCAAACATAATACAACATGTAATTTCTATGAAACCCCAAACCCAACCTTTTCAACAGAAATTGAGGAAAATGCATCCAAAGTTAGAACCTACTAGAAAAAAGGAACTAAATAAATTACTCACTGCAAAGATCATTTTTCCAGTTAGGCATACCCAATGGGTAACTAACTTAGTACCTGTAAGGAAGAAGAGTGAATAAATTCGACTTTGTGTTGACTTTAGCAATTTAAACTGAGCTTCTGATAAAGACAATTACCTCGTTCATCCGATGGAACAAATTCTGCAACAAATATCTGGTTCTGAAAGACTATCTTTATTAGATGGTTTCTCATGATACAACCAGGTCCTTATGTCTCCTTCGGATCAACTAAAAACCACTTTCCGTACCCCGTGGGGCACCTACACCTATAGACAAATTCCTTTCGGATTGATAAATGCCAGTGCCACTTTCCAGAGAACAATGGACATTGATTTCCATGGACTTATCAATCATTCAATAGTGTTCTATCTAGACAATGTCACTATCTTTTCAAAAAACGATAAATATCACTTGTCTCACCTTAGGGCTGTGTTAGAACGATGTCGCAAGTTTAACATTTCACTCAATCCTAAAAAACCAGTCTTTGCAGTAGAACAAGGGAAATTTCTTGGGTTTATAGTTTCTAAATATGGAATGATAATTGATCCTGAAAGAACCCAATCCATTGCCAACCTTCCCCCTCCTTCTTCCAAAAAGGCCATGCAATAAAATCAATTTTGTCAGACGATTTATCCCGAGTTTTTCTGATCAATTTGATTAAAAAGGATATTTTATATATGTGGGGACAACAAGAAAATCAAGATTTTGATTCTATCAAAAAATCCATAGTCGAGGCACCTTCCCTAATGAGCCCTGATTTTTCCCAAGATTTTACCTTTCATACTTTTGCATCTGACAGATCTTATGCCATTGTACTCACACAGAAAAATAGTGAAAAAAATAAGATACCCATATCATTTATGAGATCTACCTTTAAAGGAGTAGAAATAAATTACCCCGTGGTAGATCAGTAGGCATACACTACTTTTAAAGTTGTGAAACATTTCAGGTCTTACCTGTTAATATCCAGAACAAAAATTGTTGTTCCTTACCCTGCTGTGAGAAATTTGTTAGTGCAGAAAGAGCTGGTAGAGAAAAGGGAAAATTGGATGACATCACTTCAGAAATATGACCTCGAAATAGTACCTGGCCAAATTGTTATAGGTCAAGGCCTTTGTAAATTAGTGGTTGATGCAGTTGAAAAGTAAGAAAGGAAAATAATTACATCAACTGTAAATCAACATGATGAAAAACTAATATGTTGTGCACAAACTATGACCAATTCACGGTATGAGGATATCATATTTTATTTGCTGCATGGATATTCTCCTCGTAATATTGATCCCAAAAACATAAGAGAACTTAGGCTGAAATATGCATCTTTCCAATTAATAAATGATATATTATTTCGAAAGAACTTTGGCAATGTTTTTCTGCGTTGTTTAGAAAAAGAGGAATCTGAAAGGGTGTTGGATGAACTTCATTATGGTGTTGTCGGTGGTCATTTTGGTGGAGATACCACTACCCACAAAGTGCTAAGGGTTGGCTACTATTTTCCTACCTTTTTTAAGGATGCTCATACTCTATCTCGCAAGTGTATAATTTGTCAAAAGGCTGTAGGACGGGTGAAAAAGGCAGCTTTTCCTTTGCAACCTGTTACTGTAGACACACCTTTTCAGCAGTGGGGCCTAGACATTATAGGACCAATCAATCCCTCTCCTCACAATAACACAAGTACATTCTCACAGCATCAGACTATTTTACGAGATGGTCTGAAGCTTTACCATTAAAAGTGGTCAATACAAATCAGGTAGTGTCATTTTGGAACTCCCATATTATCACTCGATTCGGAATTCTTGAATGTCTAGTTTTTGACAATGCTTCTTATTTTTCATCCCTAGACATGAATGTTTTCTCTCTAGAGAAAGGGATTAAACTAAAGTAATCTGCTAGCTATTACCCTCAAGGGAACAGTTTGGCCGAGTCAACAAATAAGAATCTAATCAAGGTTATAAAAAGGACAGTGTCAGAAAACCACAAGAATTGGTACAATGCATTGTACAAAGCACTTTGGGATGATAGGGTAACTCCAAAAGCCTCCATTGGGAATTCTCCTTTCTTCCTTGTTTACAGAAGAGAATCCATCCTTCCCCTACATGTCTTGCTTCCTTCTCTACAGTTGTCACAGAAAGTTCAAGAAGAGTAATGTTCTCGTCTAGAAAACTGGATAAATGCTCTCTTGAAATTGGAAGAGGTAAGGGCGCAGGCAAAACAGGAATTGTATCAGCACCAACAAATTGTAAAGAGATGGTTCGATACAATTTCATCCTCTGAAATAAATTTTAATGTAGGGGATTTAGTCCTCAAGTGGAACAAAGTGCATGAGAATAAAGGAGAACACACCAAGTTCCAAAACCTATGGCTGGGGCCTTTTGTCATTTCTGAAAAATTGGGTCCTAGTTCTTTTCGGCTACACAACTTAGAGGGACATCCAAACACTTTCCCAGTGAATTGCCAATCTCTAAAAAAGTACTTCACTTGAGACAATCAGATCCACCCCTTGTAAATATTTTAATTTACATTTTCATTTTTTATTTTGGTTCTTTTCATTTTGTGTGATTTTTTGTATTTTTTGGATGACTATGTCTGAATCATTATTCATTATTGAAGGGAATTGGATTTTTCTTTCATTAGTAGAAATTGAGAACAGTTCCAAGAATCTAAACTCAGATCAGTTACGGTAAGTTTTGTCCAGTCATTGTTCCTGGTTTTCATTGAAATCCCAGGGGGACATGATTATCTTTAAAAAACTTCAAACGTCGTCCTTATTTTAAAGAAAACAACTCACAGCGCTTTCCCATCCCAGAGATGATTTATTAACTGAAATCTAAATGTCCAAATTATGATAAAAGCTATTAGTCCCTAAAAAATGAGAAAATATTCTTAAATATTGATCCTATCACTGCCTAGCTGTGGAATTTTCAGTATCACCCCGCTCTCGTAATATCACAAAGTTTCTGAAAATTTTATAAACAATTTTAGAGAGTTGGAAGCACTATAGTGTGTGGGAATTACGTGTAAACCCGCTGGGATATTGAACAGGTCTGCTGGAAGCAGGTAAATGCATGCATGATACCAAGACAACTTCATCGAGGTACTGAACAGGCCTGCTTGTAGTGAAGCAATCTCGGGTTCGAATATCCTCAGGTATGTTTTTTTAAATTGATCAATATGTCAAGATGATTTTATCATAAATGGATGACTCTTGGATGGGATAGGAGTACTAGAGTGGGTTAAATGACATCCCTGTCGAGGCTATAGATTCCTGCTGGCAGCAGTGGCCCTGTCAACGGTATTGGATTCATTTGTATAAACATCTCTACCCCTGTGATAAAACAAGATACCAGATTAATTTTTCTGGACATAACTTTACCCAATATTATGACTGTGTTATTTTTCTGATTTATTGTCGAGATGCTTGATCTGTCTTTTAATTGTCTCTATTAATTATTGCTAAGACATCTCTTCCCTGAGATAAACTTCTAATGATGCAGAGATAATTGCTTTGCCCAGCATGTCAACATTGTTGGAAGCCAATAACTCTTGTCAAATTTTATCGTGGCAAAATGTCATCACCAAGGGATAAATTTTTCTGTAGCTTCCTCCTTTTTCGTACAACTTTTTCTATCCTTTTGCTTTTGAGAAGATTCATTGGGCTAGCTATGTGTAAGAGTTAATCATTTTAATCTATCGTTTGTTTTGTTTAATTTCATGACTGAAAGCATGAAATTAGAACAAAATTTGGTTCTAGTGGTCATTATACAGTTTGTGATTTATTTTGTTTATTTTGTAAATGGGATTGTACCTAGTGGGCATCTATATTTTCATAAACCTAAAATTTTGTAAGCCTATCTTTTTCATATGTTGATCCACTACCATAACACTTGATTTATCCACTTTGGGAGATATGACATAGTCATTTCTATTTTTTATTATATGGTTTTTACATTTGACATATGCTTGACTGCGTAACTAACAGAACCTTGGGTTAAACTCGAAATATGAATCCTACTCCTACCATTCATATCACGATCTTGTCACCCTAGTACAGGACTAACACACTCACATTCCACATCACCCTTAGTCGTGCATAAATCAAGATTGCATTCATTGTTGTAAGAGGTAAGTAGTGGTGTTTTAGGTTTAGTATTCATTTATCAGAATGGTTTATTGTCCTGCTTTTCCTCTACTTTTTACCCACTCAAATCTCCAAATGTTTATTATGGTAACCTCCTGAATCGAAGGTGTGCCCTGGAATTTTCTCATGGCCTCCAAGAAATCATTTTGTTTCCCAAAAGGTACACCAATTTCTCTTTTCAAACACTGATGGCATGGCCTGATCTTAATTCCAAATAAATTTATTACTTGTGAAGGTAGATATGGCCTGATATTCTTCTATCATTTCCGCTTTCTCATGGTTTTTCTAGGTTTTAAGTTGAATGTGCCTTTTTATCTCCATAAGAGTTTAAAGAAAATGGCAAAGTTCTATCAGAGGAAAAATTTAAACCCACGGTCAAGCTTGTTTCACCATGTCCTCGTCTGAATCCTTGTGGTCTCGCATCTATCTAAGATTGGGGATAGGTTGGGAATTTTCTTGTTAAGAAATAGTTTTACCCTACCTGAAGTTGAAATAGAATTGCCTCTCCATCTCAATGAAAACCCCTATCAATCTAACCCTACTGTCGAAAACCTATGTGTTAATCTACAAGAAGACCATGCGACCACAGATCAAACCTCTGTTGCTACCCAAAAGCCATCGGGAAAGAAGCCACGATGTGATTTCTTGCCCATAAAGTTGTTGGAAGAGATTTTAGACGTGTTAAAAGACAAGACTCCTACTGTTCCTCCCCATGAGCGGATTCAGGTTGTTTTAAACACAAGTGTCAAGAAAAAGGGCAGGCATAAAAAACAGAGTGATCCAGATGTGCATTTTATGAATAAGAGTCCAGGCCAACTCCTATCTAGGAAATTGAGAAACCAAAAATGTGGTAATAAGGAATCGACTCCAGTGATCGAGATCGATGATCATTTTGAAAAAGATGATATCGATAAGTTTATTTCCCAGGAGGATGTAGATGACCGGTTTCTGGGAAAATAAATTGATACTAATGCAATGCAGTATGATTTTTTTTCTAATCTCCCACCATTCCTAAAGAACCGAGAGGGTTTCTCTCTTATACAACACGATCTGAAGCAAATTACAGGACAGACTAAGATGCCCTCTGCAAAACAGGCTCAGCCTCTACCTACCATATAATCGGTTCACTGTGAAAATTGTCTTGATTGGGTTGAGAGATACTACAGGGATATCCCTTATCTCCAAGCATAGTTAAACTAGATGGTAGCATGAAACTCATTGATTGAGAGGGAGAATGAATAATTGAAAGCATGCATTCAATCGAACACTCACAGGGAAAACAAGAGGATTAAACAAGGCTCAAGCTAGTAATGTCATTATTAAAAACTCAATGAATTTCAACACCATCATAAATTTGGATTTATCAGATGCCTCTTTATAAAATATCTGAAATGGTAAATATTGGTTTCGATTTTTGTGATTTGATTTTGTTTAATAAAAACAATAAATAGATTTACTTTTGATTTTGTTTTTATTTTGAGACTAGCTATAGGATCGAAAGATTTTGTAGCGAGTCTATTTAAAATTATTTATTTCTATTATTATCTAAACTTTGATTTTGTTTTATATTTTCAGGTAAGTAAAAGCTTATGATGTTATGTTTGAGGACAAGGAATCATGGGATAAGCGGTTCAATTAGCTTAAGTAATTTCCCATTTTTGAAGAAAAAACAATGTCATTAATGTAATTATTTTTTGATGTAAGAACTCCTACAGGAGTATTCCTGTTGTCATTCTATTTTTTTCAAAATAGACTTATTTTCAGGGATCATCCTCTATCTTGTATGATATGAGGTAACTGATCCAAGATGTGTTTAAATAGTTGTTGTTTCTTAGTGTATAGGACAACTTTTTCTCGATTACAGAATGGACATATAATTTTGGAAGTGATATGGGAAAAGCAGTTTGTTATTGGCTTTAGACCTTTGTAAATTGTGCAATGCTTGTTTCATTGTGTTTTCTTATTATTTATGTGTTATGAGATGTTATTATGTTGATTTATCTTTAGTCTTATCTTCACATGATATTTCATATTGTTGATTATTTAAATTTTGTCCATGATCTGTTGATCTAGTTTGTACTTGTGGTCGATCAACCATTTAGTTATTTATGAGTTTACTTCTGATGTTAAATGGTTGATAACATCACTACCTAGGATTGAGATTTCTCTCAACCTAGCTATTGGTCTTGAGGTCACAAGATATTTAATTAATTATCTTTCTGTTGTTATAAATTCACTCCAAAAGCGTGAAATACTTTCTTGAATTTCTTGAGGAAGTTTTGTGATTATTTATGTCATAGGTTTCTTCTTAATATAGAACAAGCATGAGCTCATACAACACAGGGAGATAAACTTAGATTTTTATGGTTGATCAGTTAGAGGTTAGTAGATTTATTGTTTTCTTTAAATTGTTTATATATGAATGAAACAATGATTGCATTAATTAGCTTTGACTATTTTTGTGTCATTGTTTCAATCGTATTCGCTTAGTATTTATTTGTTTAATATCCTTAAACACCAAAAAGAGCATTGTTCATATTTGACCTCGTTCAGAAACTTTGTCAAACAACTATTTTTGCAAGATTTTATTTAAAACCTTGTAGATTGTTTATAATCATTGTATATTAAAACTATTAGCTCAACATTTTGTAATTAGTAGGTTGATTGTAATAATCATATCTTTAGATCGGTTTATTTACTTTCATTGTTTTTAGGACCCTAGTTGGCTAACGGAGCCATTAAACTCGTCAGGTTCGATCATACCAAACAGCTTGGGTTAAATAGACAACCCCGGTCAGGATCTAACCTTCCAGTTGACGGTGTGTCACAAACGCCTGTCAACAAGGTGTACGCACTCTTATTTGTCTCAGATCGTGTACATACGCAGTCTGTAGAGTAGACAAGCCACGTACATACATAGGTTGTTGGTGCAACAACTCGCGTCTCTGTGTCTCGAAGGTGTTTTAAAAAAAGAGGATTTTTTTCCCTTTCCTGGCAGAAGCTTTGGACTTATCAGGGATTTCTTGGACTTTATAGAGTCTATGTTATTGGCCTTAGCTTAGGTTAAAGGTTCTTTTTCAACTTATTTCTTTATTTTCTTTTGTTTTCCCTAAGAGGTTTAGAGTGAACTTTCAATTTTTAGATCCTCATTTGATTTCTTGTTGAATCCATGCATTTATGCAATCGACCTAGGGTCTCTGTCAATATTGGTTTATGTTTTCTCTTTTTCTTGTTTCATGCTTTCAAAAACAACAAAAAATATTTTTACTTTGGTTTTTCTTGTTAAAGCGGTTCAAAAATAAATAAAAAATTGCATTTAGTTTGGTAGCGTAGCCTAAGTCGTTTGTTTGCAAAAGAAAAGAGTTTTAGTTTCAAATTTATTTCTTTTTTTTTTAGAAATATAAGTAGTTTGGCGTAGTGAAACGAAATAACTTTTTTAGGAAACTTTTAATTATAAGATCTTGAAACATTAATTTGAAAAGTTGATATTTACAAAGGTTTTACAATATTTTTCTTTAAATTTGAAGTAAATTATTTTCTTTTAAATGTTCTAAAGTTTTCTTTGCTTTCGTCTCTTCCAAACAACACTAGTTGCACAATCACATCCTTTGCCTAAATCAAGCCCATAAAATTAACGCTTAACTTAAAATATATTAGACTTTTTGTTTGTAGGGTTCATTGACTAGTTTAGGATTTTAGGGCCTTGAAATAGGTGTGAAGAGGAAACTCTTCATGGCCATTTAAAACAAACATTGGAGTCTGAGATAGGGAGTGTCTAAATTCCAATGGCGTAAGAGTTAGTCGAGATCCCCCTCTAACACAGGGGATAAACATGAGGTTGCGTAAGGAAAGGTAGAGGAGATAACCCCTCCAAAGATGGACCAAGAGTAGTGGGGATTGTATATTGAGGGTCTTTCTTGGGAACAATACTAATCGCATTTGCCTATGGAGCCTCGTGGACCTCAAATTTGTTCGAGATCCTCAGTTGTATTTCGAACCAATTTATTTTGGCACCCTTCAAGGGCTTCAAACTTTTTATTCTTCTCATTACAATCAGCCTGACTATCGACTATACCCGCCTGGTGACTGACTACGAGTTGTTAACTTAGTTGCTTATTTTTTATGGACTTACACAGGTGACTACAGGGGTATACCATAGTACCTATGGTGGACATTAGATTGTGCTTTGCAGAGTATACCTGGAGGGTGCTTACTTGTTCGAATTGCACTTGCACCGGTTAGTTTCTCTAGTGTCGATTGGTGTAACTATCTTTCCCACTAGTTAGTTGTCTGCTTGAGTTATCTTTAGGAAATTTTAGTGTGTGCTCTATGTTTCACACTAGTCAAACCTTACTCTGTCAGTTGATCATTTCACAAAGTGAAATATCAATAGCTTCGTTGGTCGAGTAGGATTCAGGGCATGTCATCGATTACTTTGGAACCACCTTCGCCACTATTCAGGTGAAGACTAGATCAAGAAGGATCGTTCGAAGTGACTGAGCCATAGGAAACCATGCACGAGCCAACTCGGAGAGAATACTTTTTAGCACCAGAGGAATCTATCATTTATAACCTCAATACTGAAGGTTTCAGACCATCAAATCCTATGATCACTGACTTGTCGGCGCCACTTCTAATTCAGATTGTCCCTCCTGAGATGGCATCTTATGAATGTCAGTTTATTTAGCGAGCGACGATGGAAGAAAATTCTTCTACTTCATCAGGGAGTCCCCGTACTCCCGTTATGGCTACCACTGGAGGCAGAGTTTTACCCCCCAACCTCCACCTGTCAGAACCACGATTGTCCCGACACCCACAACTTCGGGTAGTCGTTCGATTCCTTTGATGGTTTCAACCATTGTTTCTTTCACTCAGAACATGACACACACTCCCTTCTCATATGGGATGCCTAGATTTGACTCGAATTCAATTCTTACTTACTCTACTGTAAATACCATGGGTCTGGGGGAAGGGAGCTCTAACGCTCCCTTGCATGGATTGGCCATGGGAAATACTACCCCATTCAATTATATTCCTTATTGTGGGGGTCATATACCTCCTCTATCCCCTTTGCTCAGTGGCGTGTTTCAACAGTCGATCGGGCCTAAACCTAACTATAGTTTGTTCAGTGGAGGCAGTTTGGGACCTTCATCCTACACAAAGTCAGTGGTATCAATGTCATTCTATTTGTTTGGTCCATTTGGAAATAACTCTTTTTCTTCATCTACTTTCTCAATTGGGGGAAACCATAACTCTGTTTAACAAAACCCTATACAAAGTACCATTCCTTCACAAGGAGCGAAGACATGAGTATACTCCACACAATGTCTTTGGAATCCTTGGAAGGGCTCATTTCCCTCGCAAGGTATGTTGGTCGGGGGAAATCCCTTCCATACTCAATGGAACCCCAGGAAAGGTTCAGTACCTATGCTAGAAGGATCGGTTGGGGACATCCCCAATGAAGGTCCTTGGAACATTGCACAAGGAGAAATCCATGCACAAGCTATGTCATCTAACTTCGAGAGTCAGTCGATGATGCAATAACATAAGCAATTTCCTTTTTTTGGTTTAGGCTACAGTTTCTACCAAAACCATGGCCAACAGTCCAAATTTTCTTGGCAACTTGGTGCCAGTCAAAATCCAGGTCCCTCTTTTCATGTAAATACTCTGCAACCAAAACTACCCTTTCTGGAAACACTGCATTTGCTAGACTTGTCGAGATTGTTAAATGACCTGATCTATCACGATCCGCATTGGCCCCCCATGTTGTCTAAGTTTCCTTCTGACATTTTAAAATTTTAGGGAAAGCCTGGTGAAGATTTGGGTGACTACATTTCACTTGTGGTGCTCATCGAACTCGTTGAATCACAACTCCATTCAATTGCACCTTTTTCAACACACTCTTATAGGGGGTGTAGCGAAGTGGTATATTGAGCTCAACAACTCAAAGTAATCTTACTTTAATGACATGGCTAAGGTTTTCTTGAACCAATTCTAGTTGCTAGTAAGATAAGATGTTGGCACCGAGTCGTTGGCCAACTTCGAGAAGACTAAGGCTGACCATATCTCAGATCATATCCCCGAATGGTGGTGAAAAAATATCTTGATTAAGGTCAAGGTCCCTCCTGCATTTTTTCTTGAGTGGTCCTTGAAGTCTTTGGTTCCTTTTGTGTTCAAAGATGTAGCAACATCTGGGATGTTTTCAGAGGAAGAGTCTATTATGAGAGCCTAGCAGCTAGAATTGATTTACTCTCAGTCTAGCATGCTTTACGAGATCTTACTCAATGCGCCATGGTCAAATCTCGATAAGGCCAAATAAAATTCTTTGCCCCACGCTGATGGCACAGTGGGATCAGCACAAATAAAGTCCACAGATCTGTTGTCTAATCAATTATGGAAATTATCAATTCAATAGACTGTGGCCAGCCAAACTCCTAGTTCAGCTACCCCCACAACCCAAACATTGGATGTACACAATGTGAAATCAACAAATCCCAAGGCCAACTAGCAGACTAAGGGAAATAAGAAATAGAAAAACAAGAGGGGTAAGGGGGATAAAAAGGCTGCTAACAATGCTGGCGAGGGAAAAACTAAGAAGAGGAAGGTGAAGTTTCTATGTAATCTTTGCAAGGACGATAACTTAACTCACCTATGCCCTCGGCTTGCAGAATCCCACAAGATACTAGCATAGAAACATCCTGTTGTGTTAACAAACCCTTTTCCACAAAGGAAAAATATGGCTCAGGATTCTACATCCACGAGCATGCCTAGGGGAAGTCAGGGACCCCCTACACCTAATTCTAATAACCTGATCGCAAACATTTACATTATGAATGTCGATTCTCATTTATCAACCAGGACTCTATTGATGGGTATATGTGAACACACTATCAACGAGAAGGGAAGAACTGGTCTGGGGTGGTCTAAGTAACCCAAGTCGTTTGAAATAACCTACCCTGACGAGTTTTACGGCTCCATTAGCCGATGAAAAACACTAAGGTAAACTAAGAAATAAAATTGACTATCTATCTATAAAAAAACACTATGTACATTTTCTACTATATCTATATTTAATATATAAATACCACACAGTCTTATTTGTATTATATACAATATTTATGTACATATACAAGATTTGTACAAAGCCTTGTGAAACTGGAAATTGTACTACTGAAACAAAGTTTAATTAACACATGAAAGATAAGGGAAACTATTATGTATCTAATTGATAAATTAATAAAAAAAAATAACACTAATAATAAAAGGAATGAATATGATTTATAATGATATAACTAAAATGATCAAAGCATTTAAAGTTTGAATTTTAATCATTATCCATTTAACAAAATAAACAAACCAATAAAAATAAACTAACTTGTTGTTGATCGATGACGAAAAAAAAGGAACTATGATTTTTGTCTTCATGTGTAAGATACACTCCAGTAACCTATTTACTAAGAATAAATCTATGGTAGACACTTTACAGAATAGTGAAAGGAAAATTATGATATTTCCTAAAGAAATTCAGGCAATTTCAACAATTCATAGGTAGCTTATAAAGAACAAAAAGACAAATATAATTCATTATGATGTTGTGTAATTCAATACACAGAGAATGAAAGCAACTCTAATCATATGCAATTGATAAAACAAATTCAAATGTTCGAGACAACTCAGAACACAGAGATATCTATGTTATGTTTAATATATCATATGGACCATAATAACCAGAAACAAATGAACAATGTCATGAACAAAAAGAAGAAAGACATAAAAGCATATATATATATATATATATGAACGAAAAAAATCTAATTCAATCAATATATGTTTTAAGCTTCAAAAAATATGAAAAATAACATGACTAATAAATAATCATATTAAAAATTTTATTGTCCAGACGAAAGCCATCAAGCAAACTTCCTTTTCATATCTTTCATTCAAAAAAAATCTTAGTCCATTCTCCCAGGTTCCAATTGTTGTTATTTTCAAATCAAAAATGAATATTTGAAGGAGTTCTTGATTGTTTCTCCTATCCATAGGATAGAGATCGATCTGTCAAAAAATAAGGAGATTATAACCTCCAATCCAAACTAGGAAAAATAACAAAATTATAACAACTTTAACAAGTTTGTTACAAATGATCATACATGATCAACAACTGCTTGATAAAGAACCTAATACTTTCAAAAAGAGAAAAATCATCCCAGATTTATTATAGCATAATCATCCCGTATATCAACTATCTGAGTGTGGTAAAGACGTGGAAAAAGAAAAAACAAAATAACATCAAAATCTATTCAACTCATTTAAGATTGGCTACAGAATCTTCGATTCTATAGCTAATCTATCACAAACAAATCATGCTATTTTAAAACTTATTCAATCACAACATAAATGACATTTATTTACCCAACATTAAGAATTCGACAATGATGGATTGTGTACATTCGACATTTATTTACCCAACATTAAGAAGCCCATAAGATACTAGCATAGAAACATCATGTTGTGTTAACAAACCCTTTTCCACAAAGGAAAAATATGTCTCAGGATTCTACATCCACGAGCACGCCTAGGGGAAGTCAGGGACCCCCTGTGCCTAATTCTAATAACCTAATTGCAAACATTTACATTATGAACGTCGATTCTCATTTATCAACCATGACTCTATTGATGGGTATATTTGAACACACTATCAATGAGAAGGGAAGATCTGGTCTGGGGTTGTCCAAGTAACCCAAGCCATTTGAAATAACCTACCCTGACGAGTTTTACGGCTCCGTTAGCCGGTGAAAAACACTAAGGTAAACTAAGAAATAAAATTGACTATCTATCTATAAAAAAACACTATGTACATTTTCTACTATTTCTATATTTAATATATAAATACCACACAGTCTTATTTATATTATATACAATATTTATGTACATATACAAGATTTCTACAAAGCCTTGTGAAACTAGAAATTGTGCTACTGAAACAGAGTTTAATTAACACATGAAAGATAAGGGAAACTATTATGTATCTAATTGATAACTTAATAAAAAAAATAACACTAATAATAAAAGGAATGAATATGATTTATAATGATATAACTAAAATGATCAAAGCATTTAAAGTTTGAATTCTAATCATTATCCATTCAACAAAAAAAAAAACCCAATAAAAATAAACCAACCCTTTGTTGATCGATGACGAAAAAAAAGGAACTGTGATTTTTGTCTTCATGTGTAAGATACACTCCAGTAGCCTATTTACCAAGAATAAATCTATGGCAGACACTTTATAGAATAGTGAAAGGAAAATTATGATATTTCCTAAAGAAATTCAGGCAATTTCAACAATTCATAGGTAGCTTATAAAGAACAAAAAGACAAATATAATCCATTATGATGTTGTGTAATTCAATACACAGAGAATGAAAGAAACTCCAATCATATGCAATTGATAAAACAAATTCAAATGTTCAAGACAACTCAGAACACAAAGATATCTATCTTATGTTTAATATATCATATGGAC
>JASDQU010815510.1:5080-21834 GCA_032191745.1 Picea mariana
GAGTAGATTCTTCATTAGATCTAAAGTCAGATTCCCAACCAGTCGGGGGTCTTGGATAGGAAGATTCGATGAGGTGGCAGCCCCACGTCATCAATCTGCAAGCACACAGAGGATGATTGTTCCTCTCTACCGTGACATTAAACCACAAACAAAGCTACGGATGACTGTTCCACCATTATAATCTTCGATGCAAAGGTGGCTAAGTGGCACAGCTAAGAAACTCCGCGTCAAACTCCAATTGTAACCCCGTCAACTGCAGAAAGTGTAACACTCATTTCGTGGCTGGAACTGCAATCTTTTCTTCCCTCCTAGGCTTGTTTATAGGTAAAGTAATATTGCACCTTCCTTATGAGTTATTCAAATCACAAGCTGGACATGCAATCTTTTCTTCCCACCTAGGCTTGCTGAAACTGTAACACCCATTTCGTGGCTCGACCTGCAATCTTTTCGTGGCTTGCTGATAGGTAAACCCACAATAACTTCGTCGTTGGACCGTACAGACAATCTTTTCTTCCTCCTAGGCTATTATAGAATAATCTAGGGAAGCAATGCCCATTGTTACTCTACACCAAGAGAATTTTTCTGTGCTCATAGAATTTGTCAATGAATCTGCAACATTCTTCAAAGTGTCAACCTTTTCCAGCAACACCTTCTTTTCCTCAACCATGTCTTTCACAAAGTGATACTGAACATCAATATGCTTTGTCTTCGAATGATAAGATGGGTTCTTTGCTAGGAATATTGCACTCTAACTGTCACAATCTAATCTCACTTCTTGTTGTACCAACCCAATACCTGAACACAATCTTTGTAACCATATTGCTTCCTTGCTTGCATGAGTGGCTGCCATGTATTCATCTTCTGTAGTTGAGAGTGCCACTAAAACCTGTATTTTTCTCATCCAACTTATTGCTCCTCCAAATAGGTTAAACACATACCCACTTGTAGATCTTCTGCGATCTAGATCTCCATCCCAGTCTGCATCAGCAAAGCCATGTATGTTCAACACTCTATCCAATCTTGGTCTTCCTTGGTAGCACAATCCATAACTGGTAGTGCCACGCAGATACCTAAAGACCCTCTTTACTGTTGTCCAATGCTCCTTCCCTGGTTTTGACATATACCTTCTCAAAACTCCCACTGCATGTACAATGTCTGGTCTAGTGCAGACAATTACATACATCAAACTGCCAACTTCACTGGCATATGGAACATGGGACATGTCCTCTTCTTCTTCATGTGTCTTGGGACACTGATCTGCAAATAAATTTACACCTATAGGAATAGGTACCTTGACCGGTTTACTTCCATGCATATTAAACCTCTGCAATATTGTCTCAACATATTTTCTCCGATTCAACAAGAGTTTCTTGTTTGCACGATCTCTTTTAATTTCCATTCCCAGAATGAAGTTAGCAGCACCAAGATCCTTCAAGTCAAATTTGGAGGATAGCTGCGATTCCACTTCCTTGATAACATACATGTTATTTCCTACCAACAACATGTCATCAACATACAACACTACATAAATGAAGTGATTACCAACCTGCTTGGAATATACACAGTGATCAACCCTCTTTCTTACAAATCCCAATCCAAGGATGTATGTGTCAAACTTTTGGTACCACATCCTAAGTGATTGCTTCAAACCATATAGTGACTTATTTACCTTACAGACCAACTCTTTCTTTCCCTTCACTACAAAGTCTTATGGTTGCTTCATGTAGATTTCTTCTTCCATATCCCCATGTAGGAATGTTTTCTTCACATCCATTTGTTCCACTTCAAGATCAAAAGCAACAACAATATATAAAATAAATCTAATAGAAGTTAACTTAGCAATAGGAGAAAAAATCTCACCAAAGTCAATTCCCTCTACCTGGGAATAACCTTTTTCTACTAACCTAGCTTTGTATTTCTCCACTTCACCTTGTGCATTAAACTTCTTCTTGAACAACCATTTGCTACCAACCGATTTTCTTCTAGCTAGCAACTCAACTATATCCCATGCCTCATTCTTATCCAAGGCATCCACTTCTTCAACCATGGCCTTCTTCCAGAGTTTACTATCCTCTGAATTCACTGCTTCCCTGATAGTTCTGGGATCATCATTAGTAATAGATAAAGAAAAATTGGAACGAAAATCAGGTGGACTATACATTTCTGGTTGCCTTTTATCTCTCACTGATCTCCTTAATACTGGGGTATGAGGTTCTTCTTCTTCTTCTTCTTCTGCTTCCTCTTCTTCAGATGATTCAGATTTTGCATCATCCAACTCAAGCTCTATTTNCTTTCACACCATCTTTATAACCAATAAAGATACACTTTTCATCCTTTTTATCCAGCTTACTCCTATTTTCCTTTGGAACATGTACATAAGCATCACAACCAAACACTCTAAGATGTTGAAGAGAGGGTTTCCTTGCAGACCATACCTCGTGTGGAGTTTTATCATCCAACGCTGATGAAGGTGATCGATTGACCAGGTAACATGTTGTACCCACTGCCTCTACCCATAATTCTTTTCCTAACCCGACACCACTAAGCATGCTCCTTGCTTTTTCCATCGGTGTCTTGTTCATCCTTTCTACAACTCCATTATGTTGAGGAGTGTATGGAGTAGTCTTCTACCTTTCTATACAACACTTTTTACAGAATTATTCGAATTTATTTCTGCAGAATTCTCCACCATTATCTGTTATCAATACCTTTATTTTATTCTCTGTCTGATTTTCTACCAGAGCCTTAAACTCTTTAAATTTATCAAATACCTCAGATTTATTTCTAAGAAAATAAATCCATGCGTTCGTTGAAAAATCATCTATGAATGAAACATAATACACAGATTTACCTAGGGATGGAACATGAACAGGTCAAAACACATCATTTTGTATCAACTCTAAGATCCCCTTTGCTCTTGTAGCACCAAATGGGAATGTTACTCGATTTTGTTTACCATATATGCACTTTTCACAGAAATCAAAATCCAGAGTGCAATTAGACATACCTTCAACCATGCCTTTACCGTGTAGTGTTCAAAGGCCCTTTTCTCCAATATGCCCCAGTCTTTGATGCCACATCATGGTCTTCTTTTCAGGAACAATATTGGTCTTGTCTTCTTTATTTGTCTGCTCAAGGACAACAAAACTATTACACCCATTAGTATAAGTGATTCCCAACAACTTGTACAAAGTTCCACACCGAAATCCCCTCATCAACACCATTGCCACTCATACCATCTTGAAAATGTTCTTTCCAAATACAGTATCCACTCCTACATCGTCCAACTTGCTTACAGATATTAGGCTCCTAGAAATTTTTGGAATGTGCAGAACCCTAGGGAGTGTTCTAATCGTTCCATCTTTTAGCAGCAACTTAACCCTTCCACTTCCCAAGATTTTTTTATGTCGAGTCATCTCCTAGGAATACATCACCACCATCATACTTTTCATATTCAAAGAACCACTCCCTATGAGGAGTCATATGGTATGATGTACCTGATTCAATCAACCATACATCGTGGTTTGCATGTGTACTTGTAGATGCTAGGTAAACATCACCTCCTTCTTCAGTGGAGGTTTTCGCCTCTATGGAAGAGGTACTATCAGATCCCTTTGGTTTTTCAACCCTCTTAGACTTGCAATATTTCTTATAATTCCTTGTTTCACCACACTTCCAACATTTCCTCAAATATTTTCCTAGAGACTTAGATCTACCTATAGATTTATATCTCCACCCCGAAGGCTTACTAGGGTTCTTGTCTTGGGTATGCCCTCTTACAAATAAAGCATATGTGTTGTGTCCATCCATATTTTTTCGCCTCATCTCTTCAGATAACAAGGATTCAACTACATCCTCATACTTCAATGTAGATTGAGTGGTACTACCTATTGCTACAACCTGATTATCCCAAGAGTCTGGAAAAGAACATAACAAAGTAATACACTTATCTTCTTCTGCAATCGTAATATTAACAGAGACAAGTTGACTTACCAGAGTATTAAAGGCATTTAGATGTTCTATCACAAAATCTCCATCTTCCATCCTAAGATGATACAGCTTCTTTTGAAGAAACAACTTGTTTACCAGGGACTTTGATTGATACAAATTCCCCAACTTATCCCATAGTTCCTTGGTTGTAGATTCTCCTGAGATATTCAACAACATTGAATCTATCAGGAAGAGTTGAATAGTACTCCTTTCTCTTCTGTCCAACTTCTCCCAATCTTCCTTTGACATACCAGTAGGTGGTGTACTAGTATTTTTTGCTCTACTAGGTTGTGTACCAGTTGTCTATGTGCCAGTAGGTTGTGTAGCAGTCGGCAGTGTACCAGGATCCACAACGATACATTGTTCTTTGTCTACAAGAAGGTCCTCCATCTTCAGCTTCCATAGCTCAAAGTTTTTACTGTTGAACTTATCTATCTCGACTCTATAAGAACTCGTCATTCCTCTTTCTACACTCAAATCACCACTATAAAATCTCCCACTAAACCTAGGTTTATCAAAGACCCAAGATAAACTTGATCTATCAAGACTGAGCCAAACCCTCAACAACAAAGGCATCCCTCTAAAGCCAAAAATGAGATTTGATACCACATGTAAGTTTTAAACCTGTGAATTAAAGCAATGCATATAGATTCTTAAGAGAAGTAGAATTTAATCAATGGCTCATACACAGAGTACACAGAGATTTTATACCGGAAACCCTCAACCAGGAAAACCTTTCTTATATTCATTATATTGAATTTCACCATTCACCATACAATATATACAATGTTTTTATGTATTCCATAGATACAAAAACCCTAATCCCTTAATATGAGATTAATTTGGAACACCGCTAAAAATAGCAAAATCTGCTAAAAATAGCAAAAATCGCTAAAAATAGCAAAATCCGCTAAAATTAGCAAAAACCGCCCAAAAGAAATTTTTGGGGCACTGCCCCAGGCTACTGCCCGTTGTCGAACGATGCATGTAACCAAGGGGGGTATACCTTCCCCCCCTAGGACCCCCCTAGGAAAGCGCCCGGCGCACACGACACAAAGAGCACTACTAGAGGGATCTTCAGATGCAATTGTCATATCTGATCCACCCACACACACACATGAGAAGAATATAACACATACCCAACATTCCTTTCATTAGAAAAGACAGTTGACCCAATTGAAGAACCATTTGATCCAACAACTAAATAAGCACCGATGATTGAACTTGAATTGGTCGACCCAAAACCAATGAATATGCCAGTTGCACCAGTTCAAAAAGAAGTTTATCCACCTCCATAAGCAGTAGATATAGAAAAGACACCAACTGTTTACCTTGAATTTGAATCAGTTCAAGTGTCAGTATATGATCGAGATCAATACCTAGCATCATCAGTAGTATATTTAGTATATCCAAAGATACTATTACAATAACTAAAGTCCCTAGATCCAAAGTTTGATGTTCGTGAGCAAAATCAAGTTTCTACTGATGATTGTGAACGTGATTTAGTTTTTGATTGTCGAGAGGAAGAGACAAAACCTTATATACAGATATATCTTGTACCTATTTCCCCATTGTTGGTATGAGTAGAAGACCCTAGTGAGTAGCCTACCAATCGTGACCACGGTAGGAAACCATACCCGTAAATAGCTTCCCCATATAGATGATAAGCCTACTCAGGGGGAGTCTTTCGCCTATTGATTTGAATAAGAAACATGACAAAGAGATTCAACCCAAACAAATTCCACCCTAATGGCTCAGAGCCAATTGAAAATATTTCTCCCTCCCTTTATGTGCCACCACTGCTTTATGGCGACCCCATCATACCATAGTTGAGAGAGAAAAAACACAATCTTAAATAAAGAAAGGATTTTCCCTCACTTGTCAACCCCGACCCATTTGTGTAGAAGTTCGATATGTATGTTGGCATCTATCTATACAATAACTATAATTACTTATATAATTCTCATTGACTTCTGAAAACTATGATAATGCTACGAGTAGCTACCCACCGCTATGGCCAGAAAAAAGGGAAAAAGAAAAGCAATAACAAGGAGGAAAGAGAAAGAATCGGTCTGTGGTTGAACTCCGTATTGTTAATTATATTAGTAACCTCAAAAATGTGTGACTGTACACTGCTAGTTATCCTAGCTAGCTGTGCAAGTTAGTTAGGATTTCTTTTTTGTTTCTCGATCTTCTTGATTACCTCTAGCCTATTTATCTCATCTCTTTTTCCTTAATGAAGTGCACTCGACACTGGCACTCTACTCATTCTTGTTTCCAATTTTTGTCTTCTCTATATTATATTCTTTTCTTCTCATTTTTTCATGGTATCAGAGCTTAGGACGTAAGTCTCTTCGCAGTGCTTGGAGAGCATCCCGATCATAGGAAGAAGATCATAGAGCTTACATTGTCTCGTAGATGAGAGCATGTGATGCAATATTCTTCACAGATCTTGGAGAGCAGTTTGCAGTATGCTCAAAATATCATTGGAGACAGCAAGTGTGAGGAAGAAGAGATGCAAAAGGACAAAACAATTGAATATTCATGAGCATTTAAAGAATTCATGAAAGATTTGTGAAATTCTTTCTTCAGAAGGAAGATGAAAGAAGAAACAAAGGAGAAGCTACAACAGTCATAAGATTGGCCACAGAAATAGATCTGAACCTTTAATTAAGCTCAGAAAGGATGAGGAACGTGAAAAAGAGGCAAATTGTTTTCCAGTTGTTATATCTATGCGAGAGCAATATCAACTGTCAGATCAAGAAAATATTAATTCATGATTGTCAGATGTCATTGGAGAGAGATCGACTGTGGGGAGACATTGAGGGGTTCTAGAACCAAATTAAAGTTTCTGCAAGTTGTGAGCCCGCAATCCCATAGGATCATTGATCTTTCTATATCAACAGATCAATGATGGATATCGATCCCACTATGGACAAGACTCTTCGCTAGAGATTGGGAAGGAAATTAAAGAGTTAGTGGGTTGAGTCTCCGCAATCACTCGTGGTCGTTGATCTTCAAGAAAGGGACACATGTCAGGTGATCTCATACTCTGGGAGGAATAAAGTATAAGTTGAGTAAGTAAAGGACTCTCAAAGGCCCGAAGCTCCAAAGAGTGAGAGTAAATCTAGATCATTGATCGAAGTGGACATGTGGTAGGAGATCTAGCACTCCATCGATAATCACTTTAGAAGGAAGACAGATGCAAGAATCCATAACTCTTGAAGGCATGAAGCTTGGATTTCATCTGGACCGTCCATCAATGAGGACACGTGACACCAGATCTCTCACTTCGAAGACTTAACACTCTGTAAGCCTTTGCGGAGCGAAGCACTACAACAAGCCTACCTAAAGTCCTGAAGTAAATCTAAGCCATTGAAGGCTAAGGAAACGTGTCGACATATCTAACACTTTGGTAGGTTAACACTTAAGAGGATTTCACAAGCAAGTAGAAGAAAACTCTGGTAGCCCGAACATCCGAAGTAAATCTCCACCGTCCAAATCAATAGGACACATGGATGAAGATATCTCACTTCGGAGATATGAAACTCTAGAGGATTGTTAGTACTATGCATTGAAAAGGATCAAAACCTGAACTCCTGAAGCAATTAAGGATTGTTGATCTCAAATCAACGAGGACCATCGATCTTTGAAATAATTCTGTTATTCAACCATTCGGCTATTCATAGAAATTGAGACCTTCAGCGTCGAAATGCCTAAAGCCCGAAGACCTGGAGCACCTGGTTTCCAACCCTCGGTTACATGAGAAGCTAAAATTCAAATTTTTTTTGGCTCTTGAGTAAACTCAGAAAGCCCAATTCTGTCATTAAAGGGGCTACAATTTCTAAAGAACAAAGCTCAAAGCTCTGAGTTCATAGATCTCATGCTCGGATAGTCACATCTAGCCAGATCGAAGCTAAAGAAGTGGTCTATCCCATGTTTTTCATCTCGAATTCACACAGAGGATTTCGCAGACCTGTCACACAGAGAATTTAGCAGACCTAGTCTTACAATTTTTTTTTTGTTCAATTTTTTTAAGATGGCCACCTCTAGAAATTTAGGACCAACACAAGGACTGATTCTTCTTGTAAAGAACTATGAATTTTGGTCTCTTAGAATGAGATACTTCTTACAATCACAAGAGTGTTGGGATCCAGTGGATCTTGGCTATGTGGAACCGGATCCAATAGACCTTGATGCCATGACCCATCAACAGAGAATTGCTCAGGAAACACAGAGGAACAAAGAGAATAAAGAAAAATTATGGATTCAAAACTCACAGGATGACTCGATTTTCTCAAAACTCATAGGCGTTGTTACCTCAAAAAAGGCATGGGACATCCTTAAATCAGCCTACCAAGGAAATGAAAGGGTCAAAACAGTCAAGTTGCATACCTTGAGGAGGCAATTTGAGACCTTAAAAATGACAGAGACTGAAAACGTTCATCAGTTTATGACTAGAGTCATGGGAATTGTAAAATAGATCAGATTGACTGGTGAAGCCATCCATGATCAACAAATTGTTGATAAATTCCTCATAATTCTACCAAATAAATTCGAAATGGTTGTTACAACCATCCTTGAATCCAAGGATCTATCAAATTTCTCAACAGATGAATTAATGGGCTTTCTATTGACACATGAGACCAAACTACATCTCAAATATGAATCAATAGCCAATGGCTTCAATAATCAATTCTCTTTCAGTAGAAAGAGAGACCGAGGCATAGGCAGAGGTCACTGAGGAAGAGGGAGAAGTCCAAGTAACAATCACTCAAGTGAAGGTCATAAACAATAGAACCAGAATCATAATTTCCAAGGTCACAGACAACATAACCATAATCAAAATTTCCAGCCTCAAAGAGGTAGAGGGAGAAGATCAAATTACAAATCAAACATACAATTTTATTACTGCAAAAAGTATAGGCACTATGAATATGAATTCTGAAAGAAGCAAGCAGATCGGCTCTCATGCAGAGCACATGCCTCAAATCATGAAGGAGAAACCTCATATGGTATGTTTCTCTCATGCCACAAGACTGAAGAACAACATAAAGATGTCTACTTTTTGGACAGTGGTTGCATAAATGACATGACAGGTAACAAAGATTTACTTTCATTTATTGATTCTTCTATTTCATCTGATATTACACTTGGAAATGATTCTCAAGACAAAGTTCAAGGAAAAGGAACAATACTTATTCTTACTAAAAAAAATGTAAAGAAAGACATAAACAATGTCTATCATGTTCTACATTTGAAACATAATATGTTAAGTGTAGGACATCTTATTTAACATGGCTATAAGGTACTTTTTGAAGGAGAATCATGTAGGATATATGATAAAACTCCCAACACAAAATTGATTTCTGAAATCGACATGACTAGAAATAGAATGTTTCCTGTGACCTCAGAACTACAAATCTGATCCAATCATATGCACAAAGTGCATCCACCCACAATGAAACTATGGTTTGGCATGCAATATTTGGACATCTACCCTTTCAGAGTCTAATATTTCTACAGAAGCACTCCATGGTCAAAGGTCTACCTGTCTTCAAAGAGAAAAAAACCCCATGTGAGTCTTGCATTCTTGGAAAACATAAGAGAACTAGTTTTCCACAATCCTCCACTCAATCCAAACAACACTTAGAGCTAGTTCACATTGACCTATGTGGACCAATGCCAACAAATTCAATAGGTGGTAGAGTTTAATTTTTAACGTTTATTGATGACTTTAGCAGGAAAATATGGATCCATTTTCTCATACACGAGTTTGAAACCTTTGCAAAGTTAAACGAATTCAAAGTTGAAGCTAAAAAACAAAATGGGAAATATGTGAAGACTCTCAGGTCAGATGGAGGAGGAAAATTTACATCTCCAAAGAATTTTCATTTTTTTTGCAAATCACAAGGCATCATCATGCAAACTATAGCCATGCATACTCCACAACAAAATGGAGTGGTTGAAAGAAAAAATCAGACAATAATGAACATGGAAAGAAGCCTTCTCAAAGAGAAATGTCTATCAAATCTATTTTGGGCCGAAGCAGTAGCATTCTCAGTTTATCTCCTGAATATATCTCCAACCACCATTCTCAAGATGAAAGTCCCTCAAGAAGCATGGAGTGGGACAAAGCTAAATGTTGCTCATCTCAGGAAATTTGGATGCATAAAATTCGCTCACATACCTTCTAAATTAAGGAAAAAATTTGATGATAGAAGTGATAAATGCATTTTTGTTGGCTACATTGAGACATCCAAATATTAGAGACTCTACAATCCGATTTCAAAGAAACTAATTCTCAGCAGAGACGTTAAATTTCTTGAAAATCAGTTCTAGAGTGACTCTAAAAATCAGCCTATGAACAGTCAAAATCCTTTGTTGCCACTTCCTGAGAACACATAAAATTTAGGACATCAAACACATCAACCCGCCCTTCCAAGATTGCAAGTACAAGGGCATCCTGAAAGTCTTAAGGACAACTCTACTTCAAGCAGAAATTCATCCTCAGAAATTCAAAATCAAAGAACTCAAATCTTGAGAGAAATCCATCAGCAGTTGGATGATATTGATCATCAAAATATTTTTTCATTAATTTCATGTCAACCTACATCTTTTAAAGAGGCAGCTAAAGAGCCACCTTGGGTTCAATCCATGAACCAAGAGATTGACTCCATTGAGAAGAAAAAGACATGGGATCTTGCTGATCTACCCAGACACAAGAAAATTATTGGTGTCAAGTGGGTTTACAAAACTAAACTCAATGAAAAGAAGAAGTTTGAAAAATACAAGGAAAGACTGGTTGCCAAAGGATTCTCACAAAAACCAGGTATTGATTATGGTGAAACTTTTTCTCTAGCAGCAAGGTTGGACACTGTAAGGACTCTCTTAGACATAGCATCTCAACACAAATGGAAAGTATACTAGATGGATGTCAAGTCAGATTTATTGAATGGTATCTTAGAAGAAGAGGTCTATGTGGATAAACCACTTGGATTTGAAGTCAAAGAGAAGCCAGCCAAAGTGTATCGGTTGAAGAAATCCTTGTATGTCTTAAATCAAGCTCCAAGATCTTGGTACAGTAGAATTGATACTTACCTGATCAAGAGTGGTTTCAGCAAAAGCAAAAATGAGCCAACTCTATACACCAAAATAGATCAACAAGGTAAAATTTTGATTGTATGTTTATATGTTGATGACATGATATATACTGGAAATCTTGAGTTAACCAGTTTTAAACTTGCCATGCTATCTGAGTTTGAGATGACAGATCTTGGCATAATGAAATATTTTCTGGGGATTAAGGTTGACCAATCAACCAAAGGATTTTTTGTCTATCAGCAAAAGTGTGCAGCATACATCATCAAAAGATTCTGCATGGAAGACTGCAATCCAACAGAAACTCTTATATCCATAGGCACAAAATTGAGCAAGCGAGATGAAGGCCCTATAATGGATTCTACCTTGTACAAGAGTTTAGTAGGAAGTTTGTTGTATCTTACAGCAACTAGGCCTAAAATTATGTATGCAGCCATCTTTGTTTCCAGGTTCATGGAATCCCCCAAAGATCATCACTAGAAGATGGTGAAAAGGATTATGAGATATGTTGCAGGAAATCTCAATTTTGTCTTATGGTACACTCAGTCTGATGATAATGATCTATTTGGTTACACACATAGTGATTTTGCAGGCAACCTAGATGACCGGAAAAACACCTCAGGACATGCTTTTCACCTGGGCATGAACCTAATTTCTTGGGCATCAAAGAAGCATCCCATTGTTTCAATATATTCTGTAGAGGCAGAATATGTCGTTGCTACCTTAGCTTCATGTCAAGCTGTGTGGCTAAGAATAATATTGAAAGATATGTCACATACAGAAAAGTATCCAACTCCTATCTTCTGTGACAACACCTCAACAATTGCTTTGTCCAAAAACCATGTTTTCATAAGAAAATCAAGCATATTAACAATCACTTTCACTTCATAGATGAGCTATTCAATAATTGTGACATCACACTTCAATTTTGTGGCTCACGATATCATCTCGCAGACATATTTACGAAGCCACTAGGAAAATCCATTTTTTATTTTCAGACACAACACTTGTGCCTATGTTTGTAACTGTTGAGTTTAAGAGGGAGTGTTAATTATATCAGTAACCTCAATAGTATGTGACTGTACACTACCAGTTGTCATGGCCAACTGTACGATTTAGTTAGGATTTCTTGTTTGTTTCTTAATATTCTTGATTTGCTTGAGCCTATTTATCTCGGCGCTTTTCTCTTAATGAAGTGCAATCGACACTGGTGCTTTTCTCATTCTTGTGTCCAATTTTTGTCTTCTCTGTATTATCTTCTTTGCTTCTAATTTTCTCACGGATGGCTTCTCATTCCTCGTAAAGAGGAACATGAAAAGGTGCAGGACCACTTACCTTCCTACATTCTGGAACCTACATAATTTACTTACGATATTATGACGGAACAGATAGGAGGGGATCCTAGCCAATCAATACTATCAGTCATTCACACTGGTAGACTAGATGGACTAGCTACTTCCCAATTAGTTAGTTACTTGGAGCATTAACAACTGAAGAGTAATTGAAACCAACCATAGAGCATTTCATTCAATTCTTTGGTCCCATTCTCTAGTTTCATTTCCTGGCTGTCCCACACACCTCTAGTTCCATAGTCATATTCAAAAAAAAAAAGTTATAAGATTCATTTCATCATTAACAAACAACAAACAGGTGCATTTGAGATTCAAATCATTCAGAAAGGGTTGTAACAAAGGTTCTTTTTATATTATGTCATGGAAAAGATTGTAGCAAAATGTGTCAAAGCAATCCCTCTATAGAAAACACCAGAAGATTCCATTAATTAGTAGTGAGTTATTCACTTGGAACGAGAGAAATTATTCCATTAGTTAGTTGAGTTATTTTTCCAAGGAGCCGAACTAATTATTTCCCAACTCACTCTTTTTCTGTCTGGCTAGCTACTCCTCTGTCCAACTAACTGCAGTGGGATAAATATATTTGATTTACCCAAGCGGGTATTGAGAGGCTATTTTATAGCATCTATAGATAAGACAATTAATAAAGAGTAAGCATATGAATGATGGAAACTTTATTGGAAGAGGTGGTAATCTATTCTTAATGAATGGAAAACTCCCCACACCCGGAAATAAGAAAACCATTGATTGGTCAAATCCCAATGGGAAGGCAAGTGTCCATGACATGGCTGAAGATGAAAAGCAGAAGGGAGGAAGACAGGGAGAAAAAGATATGGTAATGACTAAGTTTTAGTTTTAGGGTCTTCTGAAGGTAATTGTGGAGAGTGAAGGAGCTACGTTTGAGTAGGGTGATGAAGGAAATGTCGCTATTGATATTTGGTCATTGAATGGTGATCAATCAATGGTATGGCATGGGATTAAAATTGAGCGGGAACATGAAGATAGAGAGGGACTAGGAGTATCATTAGGGACCAGTTGAGGATTGGGTACAGAAGGGGTGTTCAGTGTTCTAGAAGGCCGACCATCAGGAGGATCACCCCTCCATGGGCTAGGAAAGTCTTGATAGTTTATTACATTGATATACAACTTGTATTGGTTTAGTTGCTAGTGAACATAGATTGGCATACCAACACTTGGTATTGGTTTAGTTGCTAGTGAATGAACATAGGCTACTATCTCTCTCCTACTGAACTAACCAACCCTCGTAGTGTCTCTCCTGACCTAATGAACATATTCTACTAGAAATAATACGTACTTTCATGCTTCGTCTTTTCATGGGAAAGGAATATGAATGATTAGTGTTTCTTCCATCCTCGTCGTGGGTGGATCCGGCTTATTATCAATGTAAGGAATACAATCTCCATGGTTGATTCATCTCCAGGTTAAAATTTGTATCCTCTGGGTAAGTATTTTATGTAATCTTTAGGCATGTCATTAGGGACAATAGGTAATTGTAGACATCGATATTAGGATGTCAGCAAAGGTTTAACCAAATTAGCCAATGTAGAGGGACTAATAACTAAAAAAAAATTACTTCATCACCCTTACTGGATTTTGATACATAAAGGGGTAGAGACCAACTTAACAAAGGTAATAAGGGAACATGAAAGATATATTAACGTTGATTAGTCATAAGAATAACCCTTTTGAAGAAGGTTTTCTAAAAAAAAGAAAAAAAGAAAAAAGAAGGATATTAGTGAATATTCATTCAACAATATTAGGAAAAATATTTGATGATTGAGCAACAATTTCAAATTTACCTAGTAATAAGATCACAACGACCCATGTTCTTTACCTCTTGACCAATTCTTCAAGATATAGCTCCAAACATAATCTCTTGTTAGTCTGATATCTAATATGTATCAAATCAAATCCAATTTTGGAGTTTTCCCCAAAAATATCATTTCCTTTGCATGAATGTGAATCTTTGTGAACCTCAAGAAGGGAAATTTTTGGAAATAGTATGTTCTTTTTTAACATAAGAATGATCTCTTATATTTTTTATAATCACAAGGAAAGTATCCTTGATAATGACATTAATGACATCAATTGGGAGGACAGCCCCAAAAATATTTTTACTAAAAATACCAAAGCTTAAAGTAATACACCAGAGCTATAAACTTCTCTACTCTTAATCCCTAGGATGAATCTCAAGTGAAAGGAGGTCCAACCCTTATTTTTCTTCATAATTTCTTTAAGCACCTTATCATTGTAATTTTCATTTAAAGAGTATTCAAAGAGACGATTAGCAAATTCAAAAAGGTTTGGAGCATGCATTGAGAACCCTTATCACATAGTACATGGCATGAATAATTAAAGTTTGTAGGGATGAACAAGAATTGAAAGAAATACAAAAAAATGCTAAATTAAAAGACTGAAATAGTGATTCTCATTAATTTGTAGCTATAAAAAAAAAAGGAAAATGGGAAATTGTGATTCTCATAACAATTATAATCATAACAATTATGAGAAGTGTACGATAGTGATTCTCATTAATTTGTAGCTATAGAAAAAAAAGGAAAATGGGAAATTGTGATTCTCATAACAATTATGAGAAATGTACGGAATGATTCAAGGGTGAAATATGTTACACTTTATGGACTCTAGTTCCATGTGTTACACTTTTTGTAGTTGACCGGCTTATAATTGGAGTTAAATGTGGACTTATGGCCAATTATAATTAGCTGTGCAGTTGATGGGTTTATAATTGGAGTTCAACATGGAGTGCACTTAGCCACCTTTGCTTTTTTTGTCCGTAGTTTCCGCTCTCTCCGTAGCGTCAAAGATTATACATTTTCTAGTCGAATAATTTAATCGAATGAAAACTTTATTTATTTTCTAAGGATTATTATTGAGATAAAATAAAATACAATGTCTGTTGGTTTAATTTTTCAATTCCTAAGTCTTAAGTCTTATCTCAAGTAGTGAAAATTTTTAAATTTTTAAGTAAATTAACTGCTTGTGATTTAACCTTGTCAACTGTAAAAAGTGTAACACCCACTTCGTCCTTGGACCATACAAATGATCTTTTCTTTCAATAGGTCATCCACAATATTTTTCCTCTTTAGTAGGAGTATATAAAGTTATAGCACAACGGGTGTAGTTTGAGCCAAAATATGAGGTAACTTTAGGTAAGGAGGAGAGGAGAAGAAATATAGACACAAAAGAAAAAGTGGAGAGAGCGGAAACTACGGACACAAAAGCAAAGGTGACTAAGTGCCACAACTAATTATATTATGCCACAGCGAATTATAATTAGTCATAACTCCGCGTGGAACTCTAATTGTAACCTCGTCAAGGAAGAGAAGGAGTCTCTCATATTTTCCTTTAGACTAAGTGTGCAAGGACCCAAGCGTGTGTATCCATATTATTCATATTAATTATGTGTCGTGTTGAAATCAACATTACACCTTGATGTCAATGTTGCATAATATGTGTTATTAATAGCGTTACATATTGAGAAATATACATTTTCATTAAAATTGCGATGAATATCCATGCGTGAATGTATTAAAGTTGACTCAGTAAAACAAATGTATTAAAATTTTCATTATTATAATGTCACTGCATTGCTAAAGTTTTTTTATTTTTTAGGACATCGCGATGCTATTGGGCCGTATACATGGTAGATGCATTGTCAATAGATCTATATTGTGTTGATTATGATTTTATTATTATGATTTTTAATAATAATATTAAGTAATTAATTAATAAATAATTTAAGAATAATTTATTATGATTTTATTTATTATAATTTATGATCACTTATTATTATTATTATTATTAATTATTTGGTAAGTTATAAAAAAAAAATGCAATAAATTCAATTTTAGATTTGTGACCCAGTCTTTATAATAAGTGGCCCAGCCCAATAAAATGTTTAATTCTAAGATACACAATAGATGATTTTTTCTTTCGATATGTCATCCACAATATTTTTCCTCTTTAATAGGAGCTTATAAGGGTATGGCACAACGGGTGTAGTTTGAGCCAAAATATGAGGTAACTTCAGGTAAGGAGGAGAGGAGCAGAAATACAGACAAAAAAAGAAAAGGTGGAGAGAGTGGAAATTACGAACACAAAAGCAAAGGTGGCTAAGTGCCACAACTAATTATAATTGGTCATAACTCCGCGTGGAACTCCAATTGTAACCTCGTCAAGGAAGAGAAGGAGTCTCTCATATTTTCCTTTAGACTAAGTGTACAAGGACCCAAGCGTGTGTATAAAAAAAAACATGGTGCTTTCCAAAAA
>JASDQU010815511.1:0-19235 GCA_032191745.1 Picea mariana
AAAAATAGGCTTATAGTATGAGTAGTAGCCATCCTATGCTTAAAAGAGGTTGGGTTAAAGATGCTTGACTTAACTATTGGAACACAAAATAAACTCAAATTAATGATATGGACAATGTTAACTTTTACATCCTTGTGAAGTTTAAAGATAAGCACTAGAATAACAACACCATAATTAATAAAAGGAAATTAAAACACTACAAATATTTAATAAATCCTAATTTTATTAATCAAAACTATTTTTTTTTACATTTCAAATTTAAATAACAAAATAAATTTCACTAAAATTAAAACCAAAACATTATATTTTTTACAAATTTGTTCATCAATTTTTTTTACAAAAATTATGATATCAACAAGATTGAAAATGAATATAATTTATTTAACTTGCCTTACCATCAATAATATAACACAAATTTTATAGTGTTACAACTTAACTACTATTCATGATTTCATTGCTTATGAAAACCATAATAATGCTAATATCCTTATTTTCATTATATTCAAATATATACATAAGATTTTAAAGAATATTAAATGAGTTTCTGCTTATTTATTTGATAAATTTTATGAATGTTACAACTTAACTACTATTCATGATTTCATTGCTTATGAAAACCATAATAATGCTAGTATCCTTATTTTTATTATATTCAAATATATACATAAGATTTTAAAGAATATTAAATGAGTTTCTGCTTATTTATTTGATAAATTTTATGAATAATGAAGATGATAACAACAACATCAATGATAGAAAAATTTAAATTAAAAAATCTAAAAAGTAATTAGTAATATCATGAAGTGGGTGAATTATAAATAACATGATGAATTTTGTCACCCTCACATCATTTCAGAAAAGAAAGAGATAAACTTATTCACCAAAATAACAATATTAATTATTTTAAAGGATGCAAATATAAAATTATTATAATATTAAGAAAATTAAAAATATCAATATATTTAAATAATAAAGATGATAAAATAGTTAAAACATTGTCACATCCAAAAGTGATTGTATTTTCAAGTTTAAATAATGAAAGAAGAATTTTCTAAATAAACTAATTGATTGCATAAATAACATGATATAATATTTGAAAATGAGAGAAACCTTTATTTATAAGAAAAGAGAAGGAATTAAAGTAACTTAAAACTCAAGTTGCTAATCAAAGTGATATGAGTTTTATTGTATAAAAGTTTTTTTATTATTATTAGTTTAAATGGGTTTGATTTAATGGTAAAGATTGATGAGTTTTTCATTATTGAACATGGTTCAATTTTTATGAGGGATTTTCCTCGAGTTATGGGATCACCTTGAGATTGTGGTTGAATGTGTGGTTACATTCAAATGGATTATATTAAATGATCTCTTGAGCTATGCACAAATAAATGGGTCAAAGCTCACATCCACGTTTTTCCCTATATAAGGGGTATGAGGGGTGGGGGGAGGGTCTTCTATTCCAATGGACTTTAGGAGGTGACATTTTCTTGGGGTTTAGGGCAAGCCACAAGCAAAGACACATAAGGTCTATTATCTTATCAAAGATGTCAAATTGTTAAGAGACATGGAGGTGGAAATAACCACCATTGTTAGTGATTCATTGTTGATAATCAATTCGCTACAATGAGGGGAGTCCTCATTGAACCTTAAGATAATTGATATCTCTCAAAATATAATCACAGGGATACAAGGTTCCAAGAAAGTATCCTTCTTCCATATTGAGCACCACTTGAACTTATTACCCCCCCCATGTCTAGGGGTAACTTGAGGAGATCATGTCTCGAGGCCCGCAACGAAGAACATGATCTACACCATGATGATGATGATCAACATGTCCATAGATGGCAGCCCAACAACCCCCCTAATTTTCCTCCCAACAAATATCAACCAATGTTCATCACATTCAAGCAACCTAGAGTATGGGAGATAATAAGCCATTGTCACCATGAGGTATGTTAGTCCTTTTTTCATGCATTGAAGTGTCATGTTTAATTTTTCAGGCATGTGGATGAGGATCTTTGGTTGAAGTTGGATAATGGATCACTGTTTTGGGAAATTATGTCAGTTTCCTTGTTTCACCTTGGTGGTCAGCTTTTGTTCCCTAGTCTCGTGTTGTCACCTCCCAGGAAAAGGGGGTAATACTGGGGAGCCCTCCCAAGGGTAATGTTCCACTCCTAACCATACTTAACACCTTCCATCTTAAATCCTTTCAAATATCCTAAACTTCGGCTATGGTCCATTCTCTCATGAGAATAGGGCCTAAAGGCCCATAGATTGTTTGTAGTTTCTAAAAAACAATAAGAAAATCATGCAAGAAAAGAAAGTGAACACATCAAAGTAGGACTACCAAAATTTGGTCCAACTTGAGCTCTACTCTTTTAATGCTCGCCCTAGTCCCAAAAAAATAATGCTATAGCCTAAAAACTATATAAAATGGGTCTCACAAGTTTGCAAATATAAATGAAAGCATGGACTAGAAAAAGGCAAAAAGGAGTTTGGAAAAAGATGGCACGCAAATATGGGGTAACTCAAGAGAAATCACACCCTCCACAAAGGCATTCATAGAGATGGATTAACACCATAAGCCATGAAGTAAGCCCTGAAATCATATCACTTTCATACTTACTCTTGGTGGGTTTTTACTTTCCCTTGTCAGTCTTGGGATCTATCCCTCTACTTGGTTTATTTTATTTCATGTCTAGGTGGCACGCCTAATAGGGTTGGATGAAGGCCCTCCCATTTTTAAAATTGGTAACTTGTGTAGGGTTCTGGGATAGTGTGATGTTTGAAGGGGAGGCTGAGGTGAATTATCTAACATGGCTTATGTCTTAAGTTACATCTTACTTTGCATGCTTTAAGGATTGATGTTCCTTATGAACTTTGGTTAACCTTGTTTTATACTTTGGTTTGTTTTGGATGGCCCTGACATGGTTCTTGAGGGACGTCCTGGGATTGTACCCAGGACGTTGTGTTTTTATTGTATGACTTTGGCATGTGTGATAGAACAATGGATCATCCAGTGACTCACCACCCTCATAAAGTGGCTCTCACATTCTCTAAACCTTGGACGAAGAACATATGTGCTTGGTTTGAGCAGTTCTGGTCATTATGCCACACATATGGGATAAAATCCCACAGACTAGGCAAAGCACCCATGGATTTTGTGCACAAAGGATAGGGAATGTTCCAACAGCGATATTTTGTACATCACTCAAAGGTATCATTGCAACTCTCTCAGCCTTGGACGTGGCCTTTGGAGGCCCTTGACACCACCCTCTATCCTTTGATGTCACCTTCTTGGCTAGGGTTTGGTGGATAGTTTAGTTCCATAGATTATTGGCATATCTTAGGGTGAGGACACACCTCACTTCATACTCTTTCACCATCAGAGGATGTCACTTGGCCTTTGGAGGCCCAACGTTTTTCTTTGGAGGCATGACATCACCCTCTCCTAGCTTGACATCACCTTTTTAGAGCATGATGCCACCCTTTTAAGGTTTCTATTTTGGAATTATGTCAGAGGAAAATTGAGGGGTCAACCCAATTTTTATTATCTTGTTGACAAATTATGTGGACAAATGTATTAGGGTAGCCTCATAGAAGAAGGCTATCCTCACTTTTCATTTTATGATCATCACTTCTCACCTCTGTGAGACTACACTTCTAAAAATTTCACCCTCTTTGGGGTAACTAACTCTTCTCTCTCACACACTATGCTTGGAAGGTCTATTATGAATGGTTTTTGCTAATTTTGAATGGATATTTCTGCAATTAGGGTGAACATATCTTGGTTTCTTGGATGAAGTAAGTGAATTTCTACAATTTATTTTCATGCTATTAATGTTTATGGTGAAATTGATAATTTGTTGCAAGAAGTCTTGTTTATTTAAACCCTAAGAAAGTAAAATAAGTTCTTCGTCCTCTCACAAGGTGATATCTATCTAGAATTTGCAATATTTCCTTGATAAGGTTAGAACCCTAAAGCCCTAAAGTGATAGCACTTTAGGATTTTATCCCTAGATAATTGTTCTTTGACCTAGTTGAAGCTACAAGAAGGGACAATGGTTTCTAGGGCCCAAATGTGCCTGCACCGTAGAAGTCCTTCTCCTCGATATTCAAAGCCTAAGGCCCAAATGTTCTTGCACCTTAGGGTTTGAATCCTACCTCTTGGTTTCAAGTAGGATAATATTTAACATTAGGTGCTTTAGAAGACTCCATACCTTAAAAAGTCACTGATCTAAGAAGTTATTCTCTTGGTGAACTGATTGATAAACACTCTCTTTTGAAACTCTCAGTGTCTCTACTAATTGTACCGACATTAACATTGGAAAACTCACTATACTTCTTGCTGCTATTATAAATTTTTTCTACAGCCATATGAAAACACTTTAATTTGTTTCATACACCCTTTGGTGGCTTAACTCATTTAGAAATTGCATCTAACAATTGAATAGTGTTCTAGTGGATATATGCTAAGTTTTTCATGGTCAATTGTTGCATTTCTAAGCACTAATTGTTGTTGTTGTTACAAATAATTTACTGTTGTCATATAATTGTTTATTGATACAAATTTGTAACAACCATTGCAACTTGTCTCATCTAGCATCCTAAGAGGTTATTTTTGCATATTTTACCTTGGAAATTGTTGTATACATGCTGCAAAGTGTTCTTTTTTCGGGAAGGTAGTCAAATCATCTTCCAATATATACTTTTCCATGACCTAGACCAATCTTTCGGTGATCAAGATAGGGGGCAATAGGTGTTGTAGGGGCTAGTTGACTCTGTCGACTAGACTTGACAGCCGACTAGGAGTTAGTCGGTCGACTGTCAAAGTAGAAAGTATAAGTCGGTCGAGAGTTTTGTTAACCAATCGACCCGGGTAGTTAAGTAGTTACAACTAACTGGTAACTGAATATGTAGGTATAAATAGACAAGTATGTATCAGAGAATGATAATCCATTGTGTTGTATTGAATCATCTATATAATAAAGGTTGTTCTTTGGGCTTCCACTACTTTGTGTATGTCTCTGTATATATGTATGTATATGTGATTCCATGCTTGCTTATGTACTGAACTACTGGTAACATTCCCATACTTTTCCCTAGATTACAAAATTGGTTCTGTTGCCGGTAGTTATGAACCTAGGCATGCATATGTTCACATAGATGATAACTTTACAAGACATATGTGAATGGTGGGAGTGAAAAATCGAGAATTACATTAAGAATTATGCAAGGAGAAAAAACCTAATGCTAGCAGAAGCACGATCACGATTTTCCTCGAAGACCCAGAAAATATTTCTAGAATCTATCCCATAATCCTTGTTCGAGTACATCAACAAATCTGGTAATGTGTAAATTAACACCCGATGAAAAATCAACCCTCAACTTACAAATGGGGGTTGAACGAAACTGCACGAATAGGTTGAAAGAATTGTTGAAGATTACATAACATAACAAGATATTGAGGATCGAACATCCCTCTATATGATAAAAGACAAATTCTACACGGAGCTACAAGACACGTTTTTGGGCACCATTCCCAAACTGCTTCATAAATTTTTTCTCGACAAAGGAATAGGCGACATTGTTGAATTTCGACCTTGAATTGGTACACCACCAAAAAAATTCACTAGGAAGAGAGAGATGAAAAGTGGGCCGAATTCCTAGAAGCGAGGTGCAAAGATACAAAACAAGCCTGGGATCAATTTTTGAGCAAATAAACATGGTCAACTTCACCGAATTTGAGTAAGTAGAGGTGACGTTCGGGGGTCGGTTGATCCGTGAGATGCCAAAAGAAAAGAGCATACCAACATTCATTCAAATGAAGCATAAATGTCTTCGAGAGGGAAGTAAATTTACAAACAAACCTCTGACATCCAAAAATTGGAGCAAGACAAGAGACAAAAGAAAAGGGAGGAGATTCACAGCCTGTAGAACAACCAGAAGTTGAATAAAAAAATGGTCGGAGGAGATCATCTTGATAGAGCATGTGAGCAGTTTGAGTCTAAAAGAAATCGACTAGAGCTGGAAATAACAACAATTGGGACGATCCTAGAAAAAAGTAACGAAGAACAATTGATAGAGGCTATCATGGGCACCCATCAAATGGAAAACCAAGATGAAAGCATGGATTATGAAGAGTCAGGATCAATGATACACACTCCTCCCATTCAAGCAACCAACCCTCAAATTAGAGAATTCCTTCAATAGAGACTTCAGATCGATGAACAATCTGCAATATTATGGTATAGAACCAACGAACATGGAAATTTATGTGACACACTCATTGTCGAGCTAGAAAGAAATGAATTTGATACAATGCTCATTCGCATCAAGGATCTCACACACCTTGCCCCCTGCCAAATCTCACATCAAGAGAACAAAATATTATAGATTATAGTTGTGAACTGACACGACTGAAAGAACGACGTATCGTCGAATATAAAGACCAAAGTTGTCATACCGAAGAAGTAACTTGTAGAGAAACAAAGAAGCATTTAATCCTAGAATACCATCCATCGGAAGATCGACCAGAAAACAATTGAACAGAAGAACAACCAACTAAGAATCCGACATCCTATTCGAAAAGTGTGATAAGTCAAGGTTCACAAAAATATAGTGTTCTTAATAAAGAAGCCATGGATCTCAATAATATCCCCCTTTATAAAGGAAATGAATATCCAATAAGACATTGGTTTGTATGCAAAAAATTCTAGGATGTAGCATAAATCTCAGATGAAGATAAGAAGATGGCACAATTTGATGCCACTCTTCGACACTTTTCTCTAACATTGTTCATGAATTTCAAATAAAATCAAAACCGATCAAAATCAGAAATAAAGAGCAATTTTTAATCATTTTTCAAGGTCCAAGATGTTACACACTTGGATGCTCAAAATATGAAAGAAATAAAGAAATGACTAGGCGAGTCGGTTCGCGAATATGACAAAAGATTCAAAGATCTACTTAGCCAAATCCCATCGAAAATCAATTAAAGTATACTAGTACAATGGTATGTAGATGGATTGCTACAACGAATCAAAACTCTATTACAACTCTACGAGATAACCCCGTGTTAAGACACATTAATGAAAGAGAAACATGTCGATTTAGATGATGACAACCCATCGACTTCCTCATCGACAGAAAGGCTAGAAGAAAAATAGACCATCTACAAATACCATTAAAAATCTATCCTTAAAAAGAAGTGATGTGTTTTGTATCACATGCTGTGAAGATGGTCATACAAAATATACTTGTAGTCTTAACGATGAAGTACCAGGAGAATAAGATGCACGATGAGTGCAAGCAGAAACATATTGTAACATATGTGAAACTTTGACCGACCATACTATACAATATTTTCCGCACAACTTGAAAAATACCAAGTGGTGCCATATTTGTGAAATGCACAACCACATAACATCTGAGTGCTGACTAAATGTATGAAATAGAAATGTAAACATAGTCTATCGCACCGAAGCAATTGATCAAAATAATGACTACAGGAGAAGAATTGATTACTATGGTCGAGGTCGAGGTCAAGATGGCTATGGTCAAGGAATATTTCAAGGTTGAGGTCAAGGTTGAGGTCAAACTTACTGTTACAATTGCTGGAAAGACGACCACATTATCCCTAACTACCTAATAATATACCGTGTCGACTTGAAATTTTGTAACATTTGTGGCATCGATGATCATTCACTAGAAGATTGTCCAATAATACTTGATAATATCATGACCAAAAAGAACGTAAACCTCCTACACACTGTCTCCAAAGAAGAAGTGTTCAATTTAAAGAACTTACATGTCATTACTAGATCGAGTGCAGGATGGGATAATATTTCCTTAAAGTCAGAGAAGTGTAGTCAGTTTCCAAATCTAGACAAAGAAGAATAGATTATGAGGGAAGCACTTAAATTCTTTAGAAATTCTGATCAAGACCAACCAAATAGAGGAAGACAAACAAATACATTGTGCAAGAATTATTACATTTCTTAAAATAAAAACATTCATTTAGTCGATTACTAGATCTACTTAATATAGTAAGAGAGTATAAAGAAGGAAAAATACCATATAAGGATGTTCGACAACTTTCCTATAAGAATAAATATTATGACCCACAGGTCGACTTGGAAATTCTTGGGGTGTTGATTAACCATAAAATTGTCGACTTTGAATCACAAGTAAATATCTTACCTCGAGATACATGGATATGACTAGGTCTACCTTCATTATCATGAACACTGGATTACCTAAAGCTGGCAGATTAAAGATTAATAGAGCCTATTGGTATACTCAGAAACATTGAAATTTATATTATGGGCATACCGACATCAATCGACTTTGAAGTAATCGACTTAGTCGAGGGAATGCTAGCATATGAAACACTTGTCGTTCATCCATGGGTATGACAAATGAAAGCAAATATCTCGCTCGAAAAGGACAAAATCAAGTTAAAAGGGGATGGAATAAAAATAATAATTCTTTTGGACCCTAATGAAGGGAAACCTTGGAGTGAGTCATTGGATGAATATCATGAAGCACGATGTATGTACCAAATAATCAATGAACAAATATATTACGTCGAATGAAATGCACGAGGAGAAATCTCAACAAAATCTCCCTTGTCGGTCGAACACAATTCCGACTTAGCTCTATACAATTGGCAGATCGAAAATTATGAGGCACACTCAAAATATTGTTGGACCATTGAAGCCATCCCAATTAAACATTCCAGAACATTCTATTCAATTGAAGTAGTACCCATAGTGTATGAAAAGAGACTTCGACAAAATCCTACACTTATTCTAACCGAAAACACGATGAAAAATACGTTGCGCTACAATGAACAAAACGCTTCATCGACACATGTCGAGGAAGTTTCTAAATATTTCGAAGAACAAGGAAGAAATCAAATATTGGTGGAAACCTTTACATGCCAAGTCACAATATGGTGAGAAACACATTCCCTAAGATTGCAAACATGGAAATCTGTATCAACTTACTTTATAGAAATCTTTGGAGAAAATAAAATATCCAAAGTATCCAACATCCCTATATTCAAGGTTAGGTACGACCCAGTCGAGCACATCCACCATTGTGAGAATAAATGATGCAGAATAGGATATAAAGATGAAAGGGTATGGATACACATGTTTCCAAACACACTAGATGAAATACCAAATAAATGGTACAAAATTGAAGAAGTATGTGGCCATACACTCAATTGGTCCGACATTAAAGAAATTTTTATCAAAGACTTCAAATTTATTCCAGAGGAGGAACATCTAAGAGAAATAACACAATAAATTAAAATCTTCCTAGAAAAATGACACCAGCTATACAAAAGGAAAAAGGGAAGATGACGGTAGATTAAGGATCGACATCATCTTGCCACCTTGTTTCGAAAACATGAAGAATCGATATGGAAAATACAACCTATCCTAGCCAGAGTTTTCGATGGAAAAGTGACCACCCAACGATGAAGAACCATGTAAAATCAGTATTAAAAATATCTAAGGAAGAAAAGGAGGAATTTGAAAATCCCGAATTTCCAGGGAGCTTCACAAAAATCAAAGAAGGGGATCGACATCTTGAATAAGAAAAAGCACCAAAGTGGATGAATGCTGAATTAAATACAAAAGCATTCAATATATCAAATGACGATTGATAAAAAATGGCACAAGTAGGTGACTATTGGACAAAGAAGGAGACATGCGACATATTCGACTTACTAAAAGAGTATCAAGATGTATTTGCATGAGACTATAAATATCTAAAAGGACTTGTAGAGGAAATGGGAGAAATGAAAATTGAACTCATTTTGGGAGAAAATCCAATAAAAAAGTGACCTTACAAATTAACTCACAAATACAAGCCCATCGTTCAAAAGGAAATCAAAGGAATGTTATCATCATGCATCATATATCCAATCAAAAAATCAGAATGGGAAAGTCCTATGGTGGTTCAACTGAAGAAGCATGACTTATGAAGTTATTAATTTGCATTGACTTCAGAGGTCTCAACAAAATAACTTTAATGGATCCGTTCCCCACTCCATTCATCGACAAAATAATTAATGAAGTTGTAGGTCATGAATGCTACTCATTCGCATATGTATTTTTCGGTCTACAATCAAGTCCCTATAACTAAATAAGATCAATCGAAGAAAACATTTGTCTCTGAATTAGGCTCCTTTTCCTATAGGGTAATGTCATTTGCAATAAAGAATGCCCCAACATTATTTTCAAGAATAGTAGTAAAATCATTTCAAGACTACATCTACAAGACAATGGCTGTCTACTTTGACAATTGGAATATATACATCCTATTCAAAAACCATATACAATGGCTCAGATTAATGCTAGAGAGATGCAGACAAATCCAATTGTCTCTAAATATTAAGAAGTTCATATTTTCCACACCAATTGGCATTATCTTAGGCCACGTAGTATGTAAGGATGGTGTAAAAGTTGACATGGAAAAAATCAAAATCATCCTCGACTTGAAGCCACCTGTAAATCATAAACAGATTAAAATCTTCCTCAAACATACTGGGCATTATCGAAAATTTATACACCATTATTTAGATATCACTTTCCCTATGGATGAGCTACTTCATACAGAAATCGATTTTATATGGAGTGAATACTAGCATGAGTCATTCAAAATTTTAAAGACGAAATTGGTCGAAGTCCCCATACTAAAATTCCTCGACTAGTCGAGAAGGTTTCATGTCCATGTTGATGCTTCAAATGTTGTTGTCGGGTCGGTTCTAGAACAACCATACAACAACACAATTGACCACCCAAACACATATGCCAGTTGAAAGTTGAAAAAAGCAGAAAGGAATTACTCAACCACAGAAAGGGAAGCCTTCTCGATGATATTCTCTTTGCATAAATTTTGACACTAATTACTGGAAAACCCATTAGGAAGCCTTGTCAATGATATTCTCTTTGCAAAAATTCTGACACTACTTACTGGTGAATCCATTCACATTCTTTACAGATCATCAAACATTAAAATATTTAGTCAATAAACATGTTCATCAAGGAAAAATATGTCATTGGTTATTAATATTATAATGATTTGAGTTCGATATAATTTTCTAACCCAAAACAAGAACGTTAGGCTCGACCATCTATCCCAACTTGAGACAAGGGAGGACTCAATCGACATAGAGGATGATCTTCCAGATGCACATCTATTCTGTGTCGAAGAAGCACCAAAATATATGGAAGAAATAGAAAATTTCTTGGAGGAGGGGAAGGCTCCTGATGATCTCTCAGCAAATAAAAAGAAAGTGTTAGCTCTAAAAGCAACACCATCCACAATCATAAACAGGTATTCCAATAGTGAAAAGTCTATAAAAAGTAATTCCAACAAGGATCGACCAAAACTAGAAATATAATAGTCTGGTCAAAGTAGATTAGTTTAGATTAATAATAGTTTCAAGTACTAAATCCTTTTTTTAAACTAAAAGTTAGTTACAAATAATTTAGGTATAAAATTCAGGTACACGAAACTGTTATAGGAAAAGATAAGTATTAAAGAAGTTACAAATCTTGGAATAAATAAGTAAAGGAAAAGTAGAATGGAGAGAGAAAGAAGCCTGTGGTTAAGCCACAAAGAAAGTGGATGAAGACGAGATCAACACACGACTCCATCTCCACACTTATGACAAATCCTCATCAAGCGACAATTGATTGATCGAGGTGGATCCAGATCAAGTGAGCGAGGTTCAAGAAATAAAGGTTCAAGTGAGCGAAACCATCATAGAGGGGACTACAATAAAACAGATGACCAAAGTAATTATCAAGAACATTGACTAAGAAGAACCGACAAGAGTAAACCCAATGATACAAAAGAAGCATTCGATCGAACCATGTATAAATTGCAAATGAAGACAGGAGATTTAGTCGGTCGAGCAAGAGAAAAACCGACCACAAAAATTATAACTCCAAAAATGAAAGTTCATTTAAAACGAGACGGGAAAGGAATGATGAACCTAACAAGAACATTAATGCTTGATGCAATGTAGTAGACCATTACGCAACCACTAATATAACTTCATGACGAATTGACATGAATGAAAGCCAAGTGGAAATCGCTATAATTAATGCATGATAAGACCTGCATGGGTTCCAACTAAGCACTACTCTATACATTCCCTCATATAAGTCGAACATATCACCAACAATTATGACAAAGGTGCCCGAATTTAAGGAACAACTCGCCATATTTAATTCAAATCTCCCTCTCCCACTAATAAATTTGGAGGACGCATATGAATTCATATCATTGTTGTTTTCTCCTCTACAACAGAGTAAAGAGTAGACTAAGCATCCAAGCAAACTTGAAACTTTCCCCAACTTGTTGAATATCATCGAACTAGACTTAGATATGCCGAGAATGAGAGGATAAGTCACTGAGACAAAGGAAGGATCAAGACCAAGTGATATGGATTTATGAGCGGAAAAAAATGAAACCGCATATTCATAAACCACAGAGACACAGTGAACAATAATAGAGATGCATTAAAACTTGACTTCTATTAAATAATAAATATGTTGAAAACTATAAAATGCAGACTGAAAAGAAGCTTGGTAGAATGGTGGCAGCTTATCTCTAAGAAGAGATGTGATGGCTATGACCATTCATAGGAAGATGAGTACAATGAGGCTCTGAAGGAATTTTTACAATAAACATGAATGCCAAAACCCTATATATCCAAAAACCTAACCCTAGGAGATGAAGCACCAAAAGTCATGTGGGCTTCATTGGGGTAAGTTAGTACATCAACTTCTTGGGGTCATAACTTTTGCATACGATCTCTATTTAGGGCGCACAATAGCTCATTGGAAAGGTATTGATGAGGAAATTCATTTAGGGGGATCAATAAAAGCCTTTGCAAATCATTGAGGTTCTTGATCATGAAAAATCGTCGTTTAGGCCCTCAAAATGGCTTCGAAAGTTTAGGAATCGAAAAACTGCTAAAAATAATAGGTTGCCAAAAAAAATGTTTTGATCTAGTTGGACAAGGTGGGTGGCCACCGAAATATTCTTGGATCAATCCTATTCCATTAGGAAGCAATGGTATCCATTACATTGAGTGCCCCCATCAGATGAGGAAATTTCTGTTGAATTTGGCCCCAGGTAAGCCACTTGCCTTGGTGCAGGAGCTGCCCTGCTTTGACAACTCGATAAAGTTGGATCCTTTGCTGGAGAGTGCCCTTGAAATTTGTATCCATGATATGATCAGTGGATGCCTATTCCATGTAGTGAGTGTTGATCTCTATTGGTTTCAATTGTTCTGCTATCTATGAGGTGTCCAATAATGGTGGAAAATAAGGCTGAAGGAGGTCCACATTGAAGTCTGGGTGCAATCCAAGGAAGGGGGGAAGGTTGGGATCAAAAGAATTGTCACCCACAACCTTGGTGATGGTGTAGGGTCCATAACGGAGTGGATGAAGATTTCGATAAGGCCTTGTAAGGCGTTATTTCTACAATTTTAACCAAACTTTGTCTCCCACTTGAAACTGGTGTGGCACCTGATGTTGATCATGGCGTTACTTGTACTTCGCATTGGGATTTTGTAAAATATATTGAAATTGTTGGTAGATGTGTTGGATCTGCTTAATGAACTAGGTGGCTTTATTATCTCTAGTTGGAGCATCCAATAAGTCTTCCTGGGTGTCCGCAAGGGGTAGTGCAACATCCATGGGACCCAATGGTTGAAATATCAACCCCACCTGAAAGGGGCTGTGGTCGATTGAGCTATGTATGGATTTTTTGTAGCTGTGTTGAAGATAGGGAAGAATATAATCCAAGGTGCATGGGTGCTTGGAATTATACATGTGTAGGATGTGCATGATCAACCTATTGATGACCTCGGTTTGGCCATCCGTTTGGGGGTGGAAGGCAGTGGAGTTGGTGATCTTGGTGTCCAGTGGTGACCAGAGGCTCGACTAGAATGTGTTGAGGAACTAGCTATCCTAATATGAGATAATGGTTTGTGGGATCCCAAAGTGTACCCACACTTGTTCAAAGAATATCTTGGAAATGGCCTCTGCTGTGATGCTCTTCTTGCAAGCGACCAGAATCGCCATCTTGGCAAAGTGATCAACAACCACAAAAAATAGTCATTTCCCCGCTTGGTGGACGAAAGGCCCGACATATAGTCCATGGAGATGGATTACTAGGGCCTGTTAGGAGTAGGAAGATGAGTGTACATACCTTTTTTCTTAATGGCTAGTTTGGAAATAATGTAGGCAGTGCAAGACTGAATATACTTGTTGACATCCTATCAAAGTTTTAGCCAATAGAAATTTCACTGCAACACTTCTATTATGTTGGTTTTGTCACTTGGGTGAGAAAAAAAACAACACTTGCAGGTCTAGATGAGCCTTCTAGACAAGACATAAGTTTGTGAGTGGCTTAAACAAGCCAAACAAGCCAAACACATGTAATAAACAAAGAAATAAACTAAAACAACTAAGAAATAAAAGTTAGAAAGCATGAGAAACTTAGAACCATGAAAATCAATCAATGACCAACATAATGCTACCAATGGATCAATAGATTAGTAGGAAAAACACCATAGAGAAAAATGAGGACTTGTGAGTCCCCTCTTCCTCCTTGGGAGGGCTCTTGAGTTTCCTAATGGAGAGCTCTTCATACAATGGAAGAAAAATGGCAAATGGTGAAGAAAATCAATGCCTATTGCCTCAAGAGGTGAGTGGAATGGCCTATTGCAATGATGCTTGAAGGATCCAAAGAGAAAAGAGGATTCTCAAGGGAGAATTCTTTCAACATAACAATACAATGAAGATCTTGGTTTCTTAGTGCACCCATGGCTCTTATTTATAACATTTATTTAAGGAAAAATGTAATTGGTTCTTGGTGTGAACAAGGGGCCTTTTAGGGCACCCTCTAGTCCTTGACCAACCTCCCATTCAGATTTCTCTCAGATATGAGGGTCAAATCATGTTGGGAGCTGGTCCATAAGTGGTTGAGGGGCCGACAAGATCCATAAATGCACTGTTCATAGAAGTGTGCAACTTTTCTCATACATAGTCACGCACTTGGTGCACTGTGTGCTTTGAGGGCTTTGTTGGCCTGCACACACTGCACACTGTGCGCACACTTCCTTTGGTGATTTTGTGCATGTCAATTTCTGACCCAATTGTATAGTTTTTTTCCTTTTGAATGAATTTCAGTGTTGTAAGTGAACTAATGGATGTTGGCATTGTTGTGTTTCCTTAACCATTTGCGTGAAATGTTGCAGACAAAATTTCAGTGATAATAGATGCCCCCTAATGTGTGAGGTTAGGAGCATACGTATAGCTGAAATACATCAATGTTTCTTTTACTGAGAGTGCCATTGTAATGAAGAGTGAAGAGAGGAACTGCAAGAGAGATCTGCCGGAGGGAGAGTGAAAATAGTGGGACCCAAATCTTTATCTAGGGAGAAAAAAAAAATCTGTGTACAAACGAGGAGGGAATGCCCCATGCTCATGTCATGTAACCACAATGTGAGACTGTAACTGAAGATGTATTATGATGTAGATAATTGCAGTGCCCTCGGGGGAAGTTAATAAGGACATATGACAGTTCTGAATGGTGAACAGACTCTAAAGTGAGAAAAGGATGACTATAAGAATTGTCAATGACTCATAGACATTGATGGCCTAACGAATTTAGAGGTCTTCAAATGGTATGAAACAACTGCAATAGTCTCATAGTAAGACCCATTGTAACATGAGAGTTTGCCGAAGTCGAATGTTATGGGGGTCAACGAAATCAAAGAGAAATGATGATCCTCTTTGTGTCGTCCGAGACTCCTCATTGTAAAGGTAATGAGAGTCAAGATACTTCCGCCCTTCTGGAAACTGTGCTGATGTTGACAGAAAGGGAGACACGACTCCAATAAGAAAAGGTCTTTGTGAAATCCATAGAGGAATATATGATATCAGGTACTAACGAGTAACATGAATGAAGTCAAGATTCAGGGAGACACAAGACTGCCCTCTGTTGGGGAATTTTCTTAAGGATGAGTGGCAGCAACCGTAAAACTGGATCTAGTGTCAGGGGAATGACTAGATACTAGGTTAAACTATGCCAGAGGCTAACAAAGTGAACAAACTCAGAGATCATGGGTACATGGACTAGGGATACTCGAGGCTTGTGAACAATGTCAGTATGAAAAGAGAGTGGATGCCCCAACTAAGGACGGCATGGGTTGCTTGTCCAGGAAAAAATAAGGCCATCAAGGGTGAAGACGAAAAAGCTAATTAAATACTGAAAAAAAAGGCTTTTACAATTACCAAATAAATAAAGAATAATTTGGGTTGATATGTAGATATAAAAATGGGTGCCCTAGTGAAAGATGGCTTGGCCTGTGAGGGAGAAAGGTGTGAAAGAGAACTGGTGGAGGGTGGGGGGCCCATGGGTGGGTTTATGTATTAGGTAAATGGATGGAGGAAAATCTGTAGATGGGAAAACTGATGGTGGATGAGATGGACGGTTTATGATACTGCAGAGGTGCAGTCACTAGAACCGAGATGATATGACCTAGAAGTCCATTAGAAAGCTAACAATATGAGGAGAAGAAAAATGGGGTTCATTATTGGAAGTGCATAAGACTATAGGGACTCCCATTCCTAGGGGGTGAAATCAACATGAGTGTCAAGTTGCAAGGGGAACTATGAATGGGAAAACTCATGTGGGGGAGATTTCTTCCGGGTGACAGTACCCAAATGCAACAGAGGTAAAGGTATTGCAGAGTTATATGTAAGGACCCTAAAGGTAAATGTTAGAGGGTATGACTGGGAGATGCAATTGATTTTCAAAGGGAATAATTACATGCCAATGTCGAACATATACCTGAAGGGGTTGTGTTGCTTGTGGAACAAGTACCTGCACATATGAAAACCAAATACTTGACATGAACAATATTTGATGATAAAGAACATATAACAATTATTTGATAAAAGTTGAACATGAGCATGTGTACCTGAACGTGATGTGAGAAAAATGTTCCTCTAGGGACCAGTTCATATGGTGGCCCGAAGTATGTGGATGTGTAGACATCGGGACCAAAATCCCGTGGCTGAGAACATATTGGAAAATGAAGGCTCTGGGCTCTGGTAATTGATTATGGAAGTTTGGAAAAAGGGACTATATATGCTTGGTGGGCCCACAATGCCACCTCATTTGTACCCGCTGCTGTAGCTGAATTGACGAGAGTATTTTGAGGAGCTTTGGAGATTACATGAGCATGATTCGATCGATTCGGGAGTGGCGAGAGACAGTTTAGTGGTATTATTCTCCCACATCATGTAAAGTTTGTAGAATGTAGTTAGGGGGTGTATGGAGGGCCCTACATGGGTGGTTTTGGGTAGGGGCCCACCAGTGCGTGAGAAAAGGAGGAATACCCACATGGATGTGCATGGGTATAACTCCTTGTCCCACGCATAGTGTGCAACTATGCTTGAAACAACCACACATGTGGGCTCAGGGGAGGGAAAAACATGCGTGCATGAGATGAACGTCTGTTAGATTGACAACTATGCATTGTGCACAGATGTTTCTCAGACAGTTGCGCATCAGTGCCCAGCTGTACAAAGAACATGGGCGTACATGTGCACACCCGTTTGGATGACAGATGCACACGAGATGCACAAATGTTTCTCTGAAATCTATGCATTAGTGCGCAACTGTGCAAAGAACAGGTGCGCACATGTATGGGTGAAAGTCGCGCAATGGAGGCAAGGCTAAGTGGTTTGAAATTTTTGAATTTGTTGATGTTTTTTATGGAGGATGAGGCTGACCTAGTGTTTCTGTGTGGATGCCAGTGATCAGCGTACTCCAGAGAGAGCAATGCCAGTGCATTAGAGAGAGAGAGATTGGGGGCGTCTACGATATGCGGTAAGACAACAGTCGGGCGTTTGGAGACACTTGGCATCCTGTGGGTTGCTCAAGTTATTCGATTGCCCTTTGATGCAGTTGCATGATTTCTTGCTCCAGTATCGTATTTCTTTGTGGAGCACTAATCTGCAATGCTTCATCATGAGAGGAGAATAACTAATATTCTCAGTTGTCGAGGATGTATACTTCCTGAAGGGGATCCCATTCCATGGGATGGCCCTTCCTATGGACCCCCAACTGCTAGGGGATGAGTGAGTAGGTGACTTGGTGGATCGCCATTGCATAGGGCCACACTTGATGTCAGGTTCGATCATCTGGATCGAGGCGATTGAGGACCTCCTGATAGAGTGCATCACCTCTATGGTGGTGAGGATATATAGATCCTTGGGGACTCAGCATATCACAAGAGGTCAATTGAGGATTGTAGAGAGGATCCTTGATGGGGACCATTTTTCCTGGGGGATTATGCTTCACACCAGGATGTTAGGACAGGTTTACTGACATTAGAGATATGAATCCGGTGACTTTACCTTTGAGTCGATTCTGGTGGTTTGGTTTCTAGAGAGGGTGCCCCTATTGTGCTCTAGGATTCTTCTGGAGTCTGCGGGGCCACGGGAGCCATGAATGATGCAATGGGCCCATGTGTTGGTTCGACATGGGGGTGGAAAGGGTGGCCATTACTTTATGACCACAGTGGCACGCATGTGGCGACAGATGCCACAAGTGATATTGAGGTACCCATATGCTGGTATGGACTACCGACATGAAGCTGATATGATGCTGCCTTCTAAGGAGGATTGGGATTAGAGAGGTATGTTTTTTGGATTAATTTTTGTGCTTTTTGATAGCTAGCATTTGATTATATATGTATATATGGATGCTGACACTATCTTTGGTGTTGTTTTGTAGATGTGGGACCCTAAGGCCATGAGGCAGAGATGCTTGGGGAGTCGACGTGACGAGCACCATTGCGATCGTCGTCTGGAGAGCCAAGGGCAGGACAGAGGTAGAGATGAGATGATGCTGGTGCAGGGCCAACACATGAGCCGTAGGCTGAGGCTGTAGTGATGGTAGAGTATCTGTGCCTCCATTTCGAGCGGGTGTTACAAGGCAATCCTGAGGCCATGTGGGCCCATATCCAGGACAAGGAGGTCCTGGAGCAATGTGTGGGTGTACTTGCGGAGTGGCGGATTTTGATCCATCGAGTGGTGGAAACGATGACTGGTCAGTTGCCCCCTGGACCTAGAGGGCCTCCAACTGGTGGGACGCCTCCAACTGATAGAGGACCTTGGGGGGGG
>JASDQU010815511.1:33494-61966 GCA_032191745.1 Picea mariana
TAGATACATCTTCATTCTTATTTTAAATTCTGAAAGTCAAAACATTACAGTTATAGTTCATCAAAAAATTGCAAAATTGAACATTGTCTTCAAGGGAATCTTAAAACTAATCAACAATATCATATATGTCGAATTCATCATTCTCAATAGACACATTATCATCTTCTTCGACATCATTTTGTGCTTCCATTGTGTCATTTTGTTCTTCCATTGGCTCTTTGATACCTACAAGTTCTTCATAGTGATCCTTTCCAATCATTCCTCCTAATGGTACTTGAGGTTCCTTTGACATTTTTTCCACCTTTGATTGATCCAAATGGATGTCAGTGGCCTCCCAACTATTCCAACTGGTTCATTTTGGCAGTTTTCCAGTTTGGCAGTATTTTTCTAGTTTTCGGGTCCCTGACTTCCAGGGCCGTTTTGAGGCCCTAAACAGTGTTTTTAGGGCTCGTCACAATCAAACTATGGACTAAGTCAGAGTTTTATTGCAACATGTGTAGTCCTCGGATAGAATTTTCTAACGAGCTATTGTGTGCCTAAAATGGAGATCGTATGCAAAATTTGCGACCCCGGGAAGTTGATGTACTAACTTACCCAAATGGGCCCACATGACTTTTGGCACTTCATCTCCTAGGGTTAGGTTTTTGGATGTCTAGGGTTTTTGACATTCATGTTTATGGTAAAAATGCCTTGAGAGCCTCATTGTAATGATATTCTTGTAAATGAGCGCAACTGTCACATCTATTCTCAGAGATAAACCACCACTATTCTAGAAAGCTTGTTTTCTGCTACATTTTACAGTTTCAACTTATTTTCTTATTGAATAGAAACCAGTTTTACTGTATATATTTTATTCTATGTTAATCATATTTTGATAATAATCTGTATTCATTTCGTTCTACTCATAAAATCCAGATCAGTGGTATCAAAGCGGACTTCTCTTTGTCATTTTTAATTCATGTCCCCAACAAGGTCAGGGTACAAATAATTGAGTCTCAAGCTTGTTTCCCTTGAGGAAAACAACTCTCGCATGCCCAAGCGATCTCTCATGGAGGGATAAAATAAAAAGGATGGGATAGGAGATCCCTTCAAAATGTTTCTCTAGGAATCCTTCATGCAATAGAGGAACGAGATGATGGATAGTTTTGCACAAATCCTTCGGCGGCTACCAACAGGTGACACATCTTCCTCAAACAGAGGCATCGCCTCCTTCAAGGTACAAATCAACTTCGATATTCCTATATTTGAAGGTCAGGTAGACATAGATGTTGTAGACAAATGGTTGAATCTACTAGAAGGGTATTTCTCTTTCCATAACTTCTCGAATAGAGAAAATATTACTTTTTCTCTCCTCAAAGTCGTTCCTCGTGTCAAAGGTTGGTGAGAAAATTTCTGAGTAGAAGGAAGTAGAGGAACTCTCATTATTTACAGTCACAGTCACCTGTGAGTCCTTTAGGGATGTTATTAAGGAACAATACTAACTTGTTGGAAGTTATGACGACCTGTACACAAAATGGACCACACTGTGGTAGGAAAGAGACTAAGCAGTGCCCGAGTTCACAAATATCTTCCATATCTTGTGCACCAAAATGGGTATCAAATATTCTGAGGGAAATCTGGTGCTCAAGTATCGTGATGGTATGCATAGATACATCTAGGATGAAATGGATTTTCTAGACATCTCATCCTTGGGCGCGACCTACTGGTATATTGTCAAAATCGAGCAGAAGCTCAAACAAAAGATGCATAAATTTGGGCCTGGGAACACCTCACAGAAAAATCTAGGAAAGAGTGGCCCCAAACTGTAGGGAAAATATGGAATGCCTCAGGAAAACCAGTCCAAGCTGAAAGAAAAGAAGGACATCAGAAAGACAAATAAATATATTGGGAAATGGCGTGACTTCCATAAAAGCCCCTAGAGTAACACTGTTGATTTCCGCTCAAAGAAATCACCGGTGGCTGAGGTGAAAGAATTTGAATTAGATGTGGGTTTCGACTCTGAGTTAGAACCAAAAAGGGGGAGATGGATCATTGACGCAAAACCCAGTGCTACCATTGCTACCACCAAGCTGCAACCCGGTGAACCAGACGAGCCAGAGGAAGGCGAGCACATTTTTCATTCACAGATGTGGGTGAAGGGTACCCCGCTGCACTCCATCGTTTATAGTAGTAGCCAGAAGAACCTCATCTCAACAGAGGTTTTCAAGCTACTCACCCTACCTACAACACCGCACCAGAAACCCTACACAATCAGATGGCTCTGCCAAGGAAGAAGTATCTGCGTCAACCAATAATGTCATATGTGATACGACATCAAGCCCTTCAAAGACGAGGTATTTTGTGATGTTTCCCCTCTCTAAGTTTGTAATGTTCTTTTAGGCCAACCATATTTATGGAAATGCCATGCTATATATGAGTCTAGGCCTCACAGTGTTATTATTACTTTGAACAAGAAATTGTATGGGATACCTGAGGCAGTCCGACCTAGTGTTATTTCCTTGATATTTTACAATCAATGCAGGAAGGTCATCTCTCAGACAATGAAGTTTTTCCTCTTCGTGATTCACTCTCAGAATGAGTGAAAGATGACAGCCACATCCAGGGTCTCCATGGCTGGCCTCTCCACATATCAAAAGCAAGTGGATAAGGTCGTGGAAGAATACTTAGATATATTCTCCTCACCTATTGGGGTACCTCTGCATTGTTAGGTCAATCACCCCATCGATATGACCCCCAATGCACCACTTCCCAATGGGCCAGTCTACCACCGCTCTCTGTTAGAGAATGAGGATATCAAGCAGAAGATCCAAGAGCTACCCCACAAGGGGCACATCCATCCTAGATCATCACCTTGTGGGAGCCCAATCATGCTAGTATAGAATAAATATGGAACATGATGACTTTGCATTGATTATTGGGCTCTAAATAAAATCATAGTCAGAAACCGATACTTGATTCCCTGAATTGACGACCTCCTTGATCAGCTCATGGGGGCCAAAAACTTCAGTAAGATTGATCTGAAGTCTGGATATCACCAGGTCCCGATAGAACAGACATATGTATGGAAGACCACTTTCAATTCAAAGGAAGGTCTTTTGAATGGTTGGTCATGCCCTTTGGTTTGACAAATGGTCCAACCACTTTCATGAGGATGATGGAAGATATCCTATGACCATTCACCAATACTTTTGTAGTGGTGTATCATTCTCATTTACAACAAGACTTGGGTAGAACACTTGCAGCATATTCAACAGGTTCTGCACACCCTGCGACAGCACAAGCTATATGCTAGCTTGTAAAAATGCTCCTTTAGCATGGGCATGATCCATTACCTAGGCTACATCATTGATCAATATGGCATACATGTGGATCCAACCAAGATCCAAGTCACCTGTGACTGGCCAACCCCAACCACACTCACTGAGCTTCATATCTTCTTAGGCCTTGCAAATTTCTATCGTAGGTTCGTGATGGGATTCTCCCATATTGCATGGGCCCTTATCCAAGTAACCATGGGTGGTGGTAAGTAGAAATTTGTGTGGGTCCGGTCCCAACAACAAGTGTTCGATGATTTGAAGCAGCGCTTGTGCTAATCCCCAATACTTTTACTATTGAACCTACAATAGCCCTTTGAGATTGATACAAATGCTTTTGACTATGTTGTGGGTGTCATTCTCACACAACACGACCACCTCGTGGCCTATCATAGTGAGACACTATCATATGTTTTCCATAAGTACCCTACTTACGAAAAAGAAATGTACTCCATTGTGAAAGCCTTCTGCCAATGGAGACATTACATTCTTGGGAAGGAGACAATCATCCACACTCATCATAAGCCACTTCAGTTCATGCAGACATAAGACAAATTACAGAATGACCACCATCAAAAGTGGTCCACATACTTGTAGCAATTCCACCTCAACATCACGTATAAAACAAGAAGCACCAATCATGTCGATGATTGCCTTAGTAGACCGTCAGTCACAACACTCACCATGATGCTAGAATATTGTGACAATGAGACCTCTGGATCACCCCAACTCTATGAGATAGACCCAGACTTCGCCACCACCTACCAAATGTTGGGCACAAACATAGTTGTCGCTAATTTCCATCTTTAGGATGGGTTGCTATGCTGTCTAGGCCATATTTACCTTTCATCAAGCGAGTGAGTGAAAATTATTTGGCAATCCCACTACAGTCGAGTGACAAGACACTTCGACATCGAAAAGATAGTGACTGTTGCAGAAACATTTCTACTGGTCGAAACTTTGACAGGAGGTCAAAAAGTATATCATGTCCTACATTGCCTATGCTATTTCCAAATAGATCACTAAGAAATAGGACATGTACACCCCTCTTCCTACTCCTAAAATTCCATGGGAATCCATCTTAATGGACTACATGTCAAGCCTGACATCCACCAAGCAGGGAAATGACTATGTTTTTGTGGTTTTTGATCACTTTTCTAAGATGAAAATTTTGGTCACATGCAAGAAGAGCGTCACAACATAGGTCACTGCCAAGCTCTTGTTTGAATGAGTTTGGGTACATTTTGGAATCCCACAAACCATTGTCTCGGATCGATATATTCGATTTCTCAGCACATTATGGTTGAGCCTCTGGTCACTACTAGACACCAAGCTCACCAAATCCATGACCTTCCACCCCCAAATAGATGGCCAAATCAAGGTCGTAAATCGAATGATTGTGCATATCATGTGCATGTATAATTACAAGCACCCTCTCCCATGGGATGAGAGTGTTCCCTATATCTAGAATAACTACAACTAAGCCTTGCATAGCTCAACTGACCACAACCCCTTTTAGGTGGGGTTGGGATTCCAACCATTGGGTCCCATAGATGTTGCACTACCCCTTGTGGTCACCTCCATTGAATCATATCTTACTCCAACTAAAGCTAAAAAAGCCACTAGGTTCATTGAGTGAATCTAGCACATCTTCCAATAGGTTTAGGATATCCTACATAAGTCCAATGACAAGGACAAGCAATGCCATGTTCAACACTGGGTGCCACATAAGTTTCAGGTGGGCGACAAAGTTTGGTTGCACTTGAAGAAAGAACACCTTATAGGATCCCATCAGAATCTTCACCCACTCTATTATGGGTCATACACCATCACCAAGGATGTGGTTGATAATTCTTTTGAGCTCAACATTCCTCCTTTCCTTGGCCTTCACCCAGTGTTCAACGTGGATCTCCTTCGACCTTATTTCCCACCATTATTTTACACCTCAGAGGTAACAGAATTGCTAACACCAACAGATCTCAACCTAGATTGCATATAAAAATAATCTGGTGATCATATTGTGGAAAAACAGGTCAAGGGAACTCGCCAACAAAGGATCCAACTTTATCGAGTTGTTAAATAAGGGCAGCTCATGCACCAATGAAAATGGCTCACCTGGGGCCAAATTCAATAAAAATGTCCTCATCTAATGGGGGAAATCAATGCAATGGATACCATTGCTTACTAAGAAGGGAGGATTGATCTAGATGGATTTCTTGGCCTCCCACTTATTCCAACTGGCTCATTTTGGTAGTTTTTCAGTTTGGCATTGTTTTTCTAGTTTTCAGGTCCCGGACTTCGGGGGCCATTTTGAGGCCCTAAACAAGGTTTTTAGTTCTCTCCAAAATCAAATTAAAATTAGAGTTAGATTCTTACGACAAAATGTGTAGTCCTCATATAGACCTTTCAAGCGAGCTATTGTGCGCCTAAAACGGAGATCGTATGCAAAAGTTACGACCCCGTGAAGTTGATGTATTAACTTACCCAAACATGGCCCACATGACTTTTGGTGCTTCATCTCCTAGGGTTAGATTTTTGGATGTCTAGGGCTTTTGACATTCCTGTTTATGGTAAAAATGCCTTCAGAGTCTCATTGAATCATATTTTTTTGAATGAGCGCAACCATCACATCTCTTCTCAGAGATAAGCCGCCACCATTCTAGCAAGCTTGTTTTCCGCTTGCATTTTACAGTATCAACTTATTTCCTTATAGAATAGAAACCGGTTTTACTGTATATCTGTTATTTTGTGTTAAGAATATTTTGATAATAATGTATATTCATTTCGTTCTGCTTATAAAATATGGATTATTGATTCACTAAAATCTCCTTTCCTCAAGCCAACTTCTTGCATTTCAATTGGAAGAGATAGAATAACATTAATCCTTTGTTGAATAAAACTGCATTACATTGGGTCACTTTCAATGGTTATGCAATTCCTTCCTTTATGTAAGCAACACGCTAATGTTGTACCTAATAACAAAATACAAAATAAATAATGAAGTTAGATACTGTAAAAAGACATAACTTAAAAATAATATAAGATTGAAGTATGATATCATAAATATTAGATCATAATTCTTACCTGAACCCGAGAACAAATCCAAAACCCAATCTCCTTCATTTGAAAATATATCTATAAGATAATTAATTAATGTTTGTGGTTTTTGATAAATGTTAACCATCTCTCCTTTCAAATAATTTTCCTCATATGTTAATTTTCTAACCACAACATTGTATACCAATACACTACTAGGAGTCTCTCCATCCTTTGCATTGACAAGAATAGAATTATAAGAATCATCTTTTGTCTAGGTTGCAAGATTTATACTCTCAAAATAACATTTAAATGATTCTCTATTGGAGATCTGAATATTAGGCTTGTGCATGTAACATAAATAAGCACAAATTCAATTAACTTGTGAATTAATAAAATTGTTTTTTTAATCTTAATTGTTAAACATACACTTTCAATATCTTACCAAACAAACTGCATCATTGTCTTTTGTTTCCCCTTGAATCTTGATTGCACTAATCCTTGTTGTGTGTCTGAATGAAATACCATAAATCTCCAAAATGGTGATGTTGTAACTTTCGTAAATCCCATAACCACTTTATTGAAATCTTGATAAGTATAAGGCTTAGTATCATATCCAATGTTTTGGATATTATATCCATGAGGGATATCCACAATAACTAGGGAGTATTCTTTCTCTTTCAAACTTGGATTTTTGAATAAAACTTTTGAAAGTTTTAGGTACTCCATCTGCATTCTTCTTTGGCATATTTAATGAAACAAACAAGCATGTAGTTATATATCTATAACTATTAAAATAGAAATAAATTAACTTACAAACAAATAATATGAATGTAATAAATCAACATACCTTTTTGAATGCAACAAAAAATTGTTTCTATACTATTATAGAGCTTGAATTTGGATAGTTGAGTTTAGCATCATCCCAAGTTTTTTCATTCAATATCTTGACCATTTCCTCTTGTATTCTCATATACACCTTGTGACTAAATAAATAAAAAATAATGTTATAATGATATATATAATAAAATACTTAGAACATTGATATGTTAAACTGAAAAAAAAAAAAATTCTCGTCCTAACATAAATACAAATAACTCAACAAACTTACTTTTTAATTTCATCACACATTTCTTCCATTGACAATTATCTCTACCTTACACGTGATAATATAGCTATGATAAGTTTCTCATCCTTCACTCCTTGTATTGATCTCCAAGGTGTTATAGTCATATCATCTGGAAGATTTTTTATTTCAGGATTTGTCTTACTTGTGCCACATATCAATGGTTTAGTCTTCTTAACTCTGTTATTTTTTATACTAATATTTTTCCATAGGGTGAAGATCTCATCTATCAAATCCAATGCCTATCCATTTCTAAATCTCAATAGAAAATAGTTATCCACAGCTCTCAATACATCACTTCCTTTGTGATTTTTTTCTTTTGTATTTTCATCATTAAGTAGGAATCTTATTTCCGTACAACATTTCTTCTTAAACTTGGCATCAACATTTGATCTCTCCCAATGACATATTTTTAAAAAATCATTATGGATAAATCTCACCTTTTGAATGAAATTCATGGAAATTCTTGTTGGTTGTGAAGCCTGATTATCTTCTTGATTCATAGGTATTTGTTTTTTAGCTGTGTTTATACCCCCTGAAGACTTTATACCCCAGAAGACTGTACACTGCTCCATGTGGGGGAGTTATAGGGGGGCTTGCCCCCCCTACTGGGGTTCGGAGGAGAAGCCCCCAAAGGAAAATTTCCTTGTAAATGTATATTGTAATTTCATAGTAAATCTGGATTGTTCATTATAAGGCTGTAGATATGAAGAGAGAAGTTATGTTAGGTTTTTTTTCACTAGAAGGAAACCCTCTTTTATGAGGGAAATTGTTTTGCGGCTATGCATGATTGCGAATATTGTATTCTAAGAGAGGATAGTGTGAGAAAATGAATAGGAAGTTACAGCGGGTGTGTTGTAGGTTATATCCCCTCATTTTGTTGGATCATACAAATAAAGGACCTACCAATTTCTCTGGTGGACGTATCCCACACTGGGTGAACCACACATATTTGTGTCTCTATTGTATTGTGTATCTTCTGTGTTTTATTTCCACATTTGTTTTTATTTTATTGCTCCATGACCCTATTTTTCTAGAAACTGGTATCAGAGAGAAAGGTAACTTGCAAGAAAAGAGGGTTCCTGGTTTGAGTGGGAGCAATGGCGGAAGATGGAAAGTTTAGGTTCAAGAAATTTAACGGCCAAAACTACCAGTTATGGAAGATGTATATGGAATATTATTTATATTAAAAGGATATATTCCTACCAATGGGTGGAATAGCAAAGAAGCTGATGACCATGAACGATGAATAATGAGAGGTTCTTGATAGAAAGGCACTAGGAATGATACGGTTGAGCCTAGGAACTTTGATGGATTTCAATATTTCAAACGAAAAGACAACAAAGGAGTTGATGGACGCATTGGATAAACTGTATGAAAAACCCTCGACATCCAACAAAGTATTTCTAATGAAGAGATTATTTAATATGAAGATGTCAGAAGGTGGGCTTGTTGCAAATCATTTAAATTAATTTAATATGGTTACTAATCAACTAAGTTCTATAAAAGTGGACTTTGATGATGAGGTTATGGATATTCTAATCTTGTGCTCATTGCCATAAAGCTAGAATGACTTGGTCATGGCTGTAAGTAACTCTGTCTCTGGTTCAAACACTTTAAAATTTGATGATGTTGTTGGTGTTATCCTTAGTGAGGAAATGTGACGGAAAATCACAGGTGAAAAATAAGGTAATGTGTTAAAAATGGAGAATAGGGGAAGACAAAAGGATAGAGGAAAGGGATCAGGGAACCCCGAGAATTCTAGAAAGGGAAGATCCAAATATAGACTAGGAAATATAGAGTGTTGTAATTGTGAAAGAAAGGACATCTGAAGAAAGACTGTAGAGCTCCAAAGAAACAAAGAGATGGACAATAGGAGAAAAATAAGGAAGCAAATGTAACAGGTGATGTATTACAAGATGCTTTGATTCTTTCTGTAGATAATATTTCTAAGTCTTGGGTAGTAGATTCAGAGGATTCATTTCACACCACACCCTATAGGAAACATTTTCTAGATTATGTTCAAGGTGATTTTGGACAGGTTCATTTGGTGATGATGCACCATGCAAAATTTTTGGAATGGTAAAGGTAAAAAAAAGCAAAGGAATGGAAACCAATGGTTGTTGAAAGAGGTAAGACATGTTCTAGATCTAAGGTAAAATCTAATTTCAAAAGGGAAGTTGGAAAATGAAGGTTGTATATTCATATTTATAGATAAGGTGTGGAAGGTCACCAAAGGATCATTGGTGATAACAAAAGGAGAGAAGGTAGGTACATTGTATTTATGTACTAGTAATACTGACTCTTCTATCTCTTGAGCTTCTAAAGAGTGGATACAACAATGTGGCATCATCGGCTTGGAAACATGAGTTAGGAGGGGATGGAGATACTTCACAAAATAAATTTGTTTCCAGATCTTAAACAAATTGATTTGGATTTATGTGAGCATTGTGTTAATGGAAAACAAAAGACAGTCGGATTTATCAGAGTCAAAAAAGAAAAGAAGAGTGAAAGGTTAGATCTTGTGCATACATATGTATGGGGACCAAGACAGGTATCATTTCTTGGTGGCTCTTGTTATTATGTTACTTTTATTGATGATGCAACTAGAAAAACTTGTGNCATTGTGTTAATGGAAAACAAAAGACAGTCGGATTTATCAGAGTCAAAAAAGAAAAGAAGAGTGAAAGGTTAGATCTTGTGCATACATATGTATGGGGACCAAGACAGGTATCATTTCTTGGTGGCTCTTGTTATTATGTTACTTTTATTGATGATGCAACTAGAAAAACTTGGGTTTATTGCATTCGACAAAAATCTGATGTTTTTGATACTTTTAAGAAATGGAAAGCTTTAGTTGAGAATGAGACAGGAAAAAGGTTGAATTGTCTTAGAACAAAAATTGGAGGTGAATATTGCAGCAAGGAGTTTGGTGATTATTGTTCATACCATGAGTTTCGTAGAGAGAAGACAGTTCCAGGAACACCACAAGAAAATGGCGTGTCAGAAAGGATGAACATGACAATCATGGAGGGTGCAAGGAGTATGAGATTGCATGTTGGTTTTCCCTTACAATTATGGGTGGATGTTATAGATATTGTTGTTAACTTGATAAAAATAGGACCTTCAAGCTCTTTGGATGGTAGAATTCTAGAGGAGGCATGGACAGGTAAAAAGGTAAACTATTCTTTTTTGAAGAATTTCGGTTATGAAACATTTGTCCAGATTGATAAAGAAAATAGAACAAAGCTTGAGGCAAAATCCAAGAAGTGTACCTTTATTGGATACAATGTTAATCATTTTGGTTATCTCTTATGGGATCATGAAAATCAAAAAATCATTAGGAGTAGAGATGTCATATTCAATGAGAATATCATGTACAAAGATCAATTGCAGGGAAAAATACAAGAAAAAGGAAAACCAGAATACAAAGTGCTTGATGAGATCACTGAAAAATAAATTCCAAAGGTACTAGAAAATCAAAATGTACAACAATAGGAGTAGCAGGTACCTCAAACTTCTGCAAGTGTTGTTAGAATATCTACCAGGTTAAGTAGACCCCCTAAACGATACTCTCCTTCATTGTATTATTTATTGTTGACTAATTATGGTGAATCAAAATGTTATGAAGAGGCAATGTAGGTAGACACTAAAAAGAAGTGGGAGCAAGGAATGAAAGAGGAAATGGATTCCCTGGTAAATAACCAAACTTGGGATTTGGTTTAGTTTCCTATAGGAAAAAGAGCATTATAGAATAAATGGGTTTACAAGTTGAAGGAAGAAGATGGAGGCAAAAATAGGTACAAGGTGTTGATGCTTGAATCTGTTAGGACCGAAAAGAAAACCTCATGAGGATACAAACCCCCCTACGTTTTTATAGAGGTGGTACTCCTCTGTTTGAGATTTTTAAAATTTGGGACTTTTATAGAAGTTCATTGAAGGAAAGTAAAAACATATAGAAAATAAAAATGGAAAATGTTTTTTTTTTTTTTTCTTTTAAAAGAAAGTTCATGAGAATGGACCATGAAACACATACATTCATACATTTAAAGAAAATTAATAGAATTTCCTTACATCCATCATAGTAGGGCTAAAGATTTCATATCACATAAAAAATTAAAAGAAAGTGATTTGCATGCATAAGATAACTTTGACAGAGTGATACATGGGAGATCAAATGAAGATAATGATAAACCAACCTTAAACACTTTATATTCAGAAAAACTGGGTTACAAAGTACAGTTGAGATTGTTCCCAAAATAGCTCTCTTGGAATTTCTAAAAAATATATAGTTCAATACACATTCTATGAAATTTAAATGTGTTTTTCATCGTGACTGGGATTGGGGCTCCCACAGACCATAAAGAAAATATGTATAAGAATGAATTTTGTAGAGAAAAGAGAGTGAGCGGTGGAACACACCAAGACCTGGTAAGAAGAAAAAGGAAATTACCAGTCTTCGGTTAAACCTTTCTATTTAAAGAGGTGGATTATCTGGATGAAAATATTGATAAAGATAGAAATATGTGATCAGTATGAAATTACTATGATGGTATCTCATGTTTGTCACTTGCTCACTGATGTCCTTTTATGGATTTCATCGGTGGTTATATGAACCATCTCAACCGTCCTTTTCCCTTCATCGATAAGTTTGTCGACAACCTTTTTAAACCACTCCTTGATGTAGCTCCTCATTGGCGCCACATTGATTTCATGCCAGATTTTTATATTGAAGATCTCGCCTTCCAAGTCCCTTATATCAATAGAAATATTATGCAAAGATTCTTCAATATCTTGATTTTAATCGAATAGTCGATTAGCCAGTTTTCCATGTCATCTTCACTATACTCTAGAATGCCATAGAAATTTTCAAATAAAAACCCTTTAAAGATCTCAAATTGTTCGTCAAATGATTTCTTGGTTAAGAACAACGAGTTGAGAATCTATTTGGGGTCTTGGACCTCATTGTTGCTCCCGGCTAGGTCTATCTTAGTCAACTTTTTGAATAATTCTTCTCTTTTGGTTATGGCCCGGCTGCATGCTTGGACAATAATATTCAGGTTCTTAACCTTTTTCCTTCCAACATGTGTTTAGTTGTTTTATCCATTTCGGAGAAGGAAGATCCTCCTCTCTTCTTCTCAACTCTGCCATATTGATAAATTTAAAACCAAAGGGTACAACTGCGTCGAAGTAGAAACCTTGTTCTTTTTTAAAATCTGCCTGTAAATATTCATGGAAGGCGTGTGCTCTCGTTCCAAAAGAGACCATTCTCTTTGAAATATCCCAAGCCTGTGTAATTAATACCATTCTTTTCTTGATATTATTCTCCACATATCCTGTAGATGACATGAGAAGGCTTGCCAATCCTTTTAATTTTGTTGTAGGTGTGGTAGGCCCGATCATTTCTAAAGGAATAGAAAGTACTGGAAGAGGCATTGAATTTTCCTCCAATTATTTGATTCTTTCCTTTAACTTGACATTCTCTGCTTCAAGGCCTCCAATAGAATTATCTAGAGCATCTCTAGTTTCTTGATGAATTTGATAAATTTGGGAAGGCCACATGTTCCATAGGTTAATCTCTGAACGAGATTTTCCCTTTTTATTCTTTACATCTCTTTTCTCAATAATCAATTTTTTGGACTCGCTGTAAAAAAAAACACTCTGAAATACAAAAGGGTCTTCTTCATCGAAAGTCTCACTCTCAATTATTTCCATCTGAGGATTCTGGTGAGCAGTGTTCTCTAGCTGGTCGACATTGGGGAACACTTTTCGATGTCAAATTTGAGTTCCATATCCTCAAGGGAGGGGTCATGGATGTCGCTTTCACCTCGAGGTCCCTCCTCTTCTTGTACAATGTTTTTTCTTTTCTTCCTCAAGGGAAGCTTGTGGGAAATTTCAATTTTTCTTGAAGGAGGGTTCTTATATCCTCCTCTTCCTGAATAACTGTGGGTTACTTTCTTAATTTTGTGGGCCATTGGAGCGCTACTCTAATATGTTGTACTCTTTGGAGTGACAGTCAGGGATTGGGCACTCTTCTTAACCAGACATTTTCGTCTCTTCTTGTACGACTCATTGGTGTTCAGTATCATTTCCAGGTCACCAGTGTCACGAGCGGGAGTTTCTGAGACAATATCTTTGTCTTCATTCAGAATAACATTAATGAAAGAATTGTTGAAACCAACAACCAAGAGATGTTCTACAAAAATTCCTCTAGGGTTGAACCCTTTTACCCTTTCAACATATTTTAGATTCAGGTTGTGAAAGTGGCCTGCGAATTCATCAATCTTGTTCATGTTTTTGAATATGAAGTCCCCAACTTTCCAAGGCAAAGGTATGAATTTATTTTTTTTCTTTTCATAGAAAAAATGTAACTAGTAGTTGTACTTCCTTGCTATTTCAACAAGAAAAGTTTTGTCAGATATGTGGCATGGAAGGAAAGAAGGATTTTCCTTGGAACCAAAATCCTTATAACGTTATAATTCTCCATTTTTTATAGTTTCCCCTTGCTATCCATGAATTTTCTCATCTGTTCAGACATCCAAGGAGTGTCCTTTCCAAACAGAAAGCCTTTAAAAACTAAGACAAAATCATTAAAAGCTTCATAAAAATGTTGAGAGGCCTTGTGCCTCCATAATGTTTGATACTAGAAGGTTACTGGGTCGAATTATCAGTTTACCTTCTTACACATAGATAATCTCGAGAACTAAAAACGATGCGCTATCTTGAAAACCAAATAAGATGACATAAATAATTTCTTTTCCTTCTTATATTGAAACAATTGGGAAGATATTTCAATGGAAATAAACTTACCCCAATCGAAGATGGCCTGTTCTTTGATCGTAAAATATAAAATGTAAAGAATTATCCGAGATAAGTTGGTTGTAGTTTCTTATCCTGTTATCCTCATGAAAAACCATGCAATTTCTCGAAAGGGATTTTTAAATGAGCCAACCTGCAATATCATGATATCCTCGGGGACGTCCGCTGGGTTCTTTAGGAATTTAGGTAATAGAACCAATCCATTTTCATGCTTCTTTAAGAACTCCCTACAATATTTAACCTTGAAGGTAAGCATTGGCTTGGGAAGTCTCAACATCTTACGAAATACCTAAGGCGATAGAGAGACAAGGGAATGGTCCTGCAATTGAATAGTATGTTGGCTTGGAATATATCTCTCGGCGCACTAGGTGACCAACTCCTTACAGTCAAAGACTTCCGGGACACAACGTGTGTGCACAATTTCAAATGTCTAGATTACTTCCTTCTAGGAAAAAGGGGATGATTAGTAGGAATACGCTCTGGACCACTGAAAAATTTGGTCCTCGCGCCCAAAAATATTCAATGTATCTCCACAGAACTGTTGTCGAGTTGCTGTCATAAGTTAACGGGAACATTCCCTTGCTCCAGATAATGTTTAAAATCAACGTTGGAGGGGGATAATATAATCCTTTGTAAATCTTGTTTTAATGTGTTTTACTAGGAGATATCCTCGAGCCTTTCTCTTACTAATGAAAATCCTTTCGTACCTATATGGTGAGTTATTAGCATTCAAAGCATAGTAAATGTGCATTGGAAAGAGCGCGAGGGTGGCAGGGATAGACGAGAGCGAAATATGATTTGAAACTTGTGTGAACCCACGAACCCATGAGTCCATGATGGTAGAAGGTGCAAAATTGTATAAGTATAGAATGGCATGACATTCAGACGAACTCATCGTAGGCGGAATGAGACTTGGAAGTTCGGGGAGTGTGGGGGTAAAAATGTAGATTGCGAAACTTTTTGGTGCAAGATGTATATCACGAAACATGGGGGCATGAGAGTTTAATCCCACCAACCTGGTAACACGCAATCATAACATAGGCTAAGTATGGAAAATCATGACGATCAATCAGACTGGTGATGTGAGGTTATAGATGGAGGTGAGGATCTACAAGTCTGCAAACCCGAGAACCCGTCGTCTGAAAAATGTGACTAAGTATAGAACTGGAAAAGGATAATAAAAGGGAAAAAAGAAAAGGGAAAAATGGGTAAGTATAGAAGAGGGAAAAGAAAGGGATAAAAGAATTTGGGAAAATAGAAAAGGGGAGGGAAATGACCTCAACACAAGGCTAGACTTGTTGTAAAGGGGTTTGCACAAAAGAAAGGTATATATTAAGATGAAATATTTTCTCATGATGTTAAAATGACTTCAATTAGGACTATTTTAAGTCTTGTGGTAGTAGAAGATTTACATTTTGAACAGTTAGATGTAAAAGCAACTTTTCTCTATGGGGATTTAGAGGAAGAGATTTATATGCAACAACCAGAGGGGTATGAGGTCAAAGGGAAGGAAAATTTGGTATGCATGTTGAATAAGAGATTGTATGGACTAAATAAAGCTCTAAGGTATTGGTATTTGAATTTTCAGAGGTTTATGACAGAACAAGGTTATAGTAGATGTCATTCTGTTAATTGTGTTTATTTTAAAAAGATAGAAAATATAAGTTATATTATCTTTCTATTATTTGTAGACTACATGCTTATTGTAGGGTCCAATATGCAAGATATAAATTTTGTTGATTATTTGGGTTGGTTCTCATTGATTTCAACCCTTGAAGAAATTCCGGTAGCGAATTCCAATAGCACAAAGGTTTGGGCAATGGACCCAAGTTTGTTTGATGGAAAATGGTATGAGTTTTGATATATTTGCAGGTAATAATATTCTATATGGATAGTACATGTAATTTCATTTCCGATGGTATGTGGAATCTCACATAACTCCTCATGGTTAGAGAGTTATGGCCAAGTGAAGTTGGAGAACCCTCATGATTCATTTAGAAGCCCCAAAAGGTCAAAGTAGTCAAAGTGTTTGCAAAGAAGAAATTATTTAAATAAAAAAGTAAAGTGATGAGTGTACTATAAGTCAAAGTGGATACAAAATGAATTATTTAAATAATAAAGTTAATGGAGAAATTACTAAGTGGACAAGTGGTTAGAAGTGGGTTAGCCCTAAAATAAGGAAAGTAGTTTATGATGGTTAGAAGGAAACCCATTGAGGAAGCTACATAAAAGTATAAATAAGAGGCAAGGGTCTCTCATTTTAAATTACACTTCAACATATTGAATATCTACAAGTGACCGAGGAAACCAAAGTATATCTAATCCAAATTTTAGAGGGAAGGTGTAGTAAAGAAGGTTGAAATTCAAGGGAGGATAAATTCTTCTGATGATGCTTTCTAAGGTATGTTATTTACAGGTCATCTCACCATTTTCTCAATAATGTTTTTTCTCAAATGACTCAAACCTCCAAATTTGTAGGTCGTTGAGGAAACATATTCAAGTAGTTGTGATACAAATTTTATATTGTGGGTCGTTGTATTTTTGGAGTTACACTCCGTGGAAAATAGGGTTTATGGCTAGTTCTAAAACTAGTCTAAAAACAAGTGTTTTGGGTAAAAACGTCATAACTTATTCATAACAGATCCAAATTCAGTAAGATCAAATGTATTGGTTAGAGTACAGTATTTAGTATTCTGTGTACCATTTTCATATCCATAAAACAAATATTCTGTGTGGGGCACGCTCTACAAGTTCTCTCTCTAGAATAAGCCAAAATTCAACAAGGTATGCCATTTTTGCTATAGCTCCTTTTCTGTGAGGTTCCAAGTAGTGAAATCTAGAGGAATTGCATAAAAGAAACTGAAGAAAATTGTGTACCATTTTCAGATCTTTATTCATTACAGGTACATATTTATGATTATTGTAAGTTAGGGTTGTTAACTAATCCAAAATTAGTCGTGTGAGACTAAAGTAAAGTTTGATGAAAATGCTAGTCTCTTGTTGTTAAAGTTAAGGAAGGTTTGCAGATATGTGATCATATACACAAGGTATGTTACAGAGTTAAAAATCAGATTTGGATGATGAAATTGATGAGGGATTTTGGTTGAGGTACATGTTGGGTACATGGTTGAGACAAGTAGTTGATGAGTTGGCACATACATGAGGTGTATAGTTGATGATGTTGGTACATCTTGATGAGTCATAGTTTATGTATTTGATGCATGATTGGTACATATTTGGTGCATGGTTGATGCACTCATTGATGGTATAGGTTGAGGTATAGGTTGGTGCATGGTTGATGTACTTGTTTATGGTACAGGTTGATTATAGGATGTTTGGTACAAGTTGTTATAGGTTGTTGGTGCAGGTTGATTGTTATAGGTTTACAGTGGTATATCTCATATTGATAGTGTGAAATTGGTTCCATCATTCTTCTTCTACGTCAGGGCGGTTGGACAGCGCAAGGACAGGTGGTTGTAGCCACCTTTTGGTTGTATTCAAAGAACATAGGGGGTTGTAGCTTCCTTCTAGTTGTAGCCAGAGAATTGGGAAGTTGGAGCTTCCCTCAGGTTGTAGCTTGAGAAACTAGGGGGTTGGAGCCTCCTTCCAGTTGCAACTGGAAAACAAAGGAAGTTGGTGCTTCCAATGAATGTAATTCTTAAAGACATATAAGAAAAATAATTCTGTGGTTTTCTCCTACTTTGGGTTTCCACGTAAAAAACTAGTGTACTTTGTATGTGTATGATTGCTCATTTGTTCATTTTTTATTTACTCTACAACTATTGGATGATAATGATACATTGATATAACACTTGTATTTTGTGGTGAAAAAGGATTAAATTACTCTATTACTGATTCACCCCCCCTCTCAGTAATCCAACAAATATGCTCAAGAAGAAATTATCTATTTCATTTGCGATGAAGGATTTGGGTGCTACAAATAAAATCCTTGGTATGAGAATAACAAGAGATAGGAAAAATCACAAATTGACATTGTCTTAGGGTGAGTACATAGAGAAGGTGTTGGAGAGGTTTATAATGAAGAATGAAAAACTAGTTAGTACACCTTTGGCCAACCATTTCAAATTAACTAAGGAAATGTGTCCCAAGATACAGGAGGAGCTGGAATACATGTCCAGGGTTCCTTATTCATCAACAGTTGGCAGCTTGATGTATGCAATGGTTTGCACAAGACCAGATATTGCACATGTAGTGGGAGTTGTGAGTAGGTATATGAACAGTCCAGGTAAAGAACATTGGGAGGTAGTAAAGTGGATTCTTAGGTATTTGAAAGGTACTGGTACTCATGCATTATTTTTTGGAGGTTCAGACATTGTTCTATAGGGATATGTTGATTCATATATGGAAGGTGATAAAGATAGCAAGAGGCTCACCATATATGGAAGGTGATAAAGATAGCATGAGGCTCACCACAGGGTATATTTTTACTATAGGTGGAACAATAGTAAGTTGGATTTTGAAACTAAAAAAGGTTGTTGCACTTTCAACAATAGAATCAGAGTATGTTGTTGCTACAAAGGCTAGTAAAGAAATTATTTGGTTACAGACGTTTATGGAGGAATTGTGAAAGAAGAAGGAGAATAGTAGGTTGTACTGTGACAATGAGAGTTCCATTCATCTTGCAAAGAACTCATCCTTCCATTAGAAGACTAAGCATATACAGCTCGGGTACCATTTCATACGATCCATCTTGTAAGATAGACATTTGAAGTTGTGTAACATCCTGCTCTTGCGCACACTGAGTGAACTTATTCTTTGAGGACACTTGCTTGCAAGTGATCCATATTATTATAATATCGGTCGCTTGATTATGATTATGATATATTATGGATATGATGATATGTTATTTTGTTGTATTTACTTAGACATGTGCTATTGATTGGGTTCTCCTAAGTGTGTAAGACCTTGGACATTGAGGATGCATAGGCATCGATGAAACCCCTTGGACTCTGGATCGAGTCAGGGAGTGGACAATTGGGGTTTGAAGGTTGTTGATGTGACATATGTACATATGATTAGATGTTATGATGATTGACTATTATTGCTAACATGATTCGTTAATGGATGCAGGCTGACGATATCTTTCCGACCAGACTCACATGTGGAGTAGAGGGGTCACTCACGACAACCATAGATGTTGAGGGAGAGGTGTGGCAACAACCCTAGCACAGCCTACTAGCACTCTCTTTGTTGCTCGAACTGTAGGTTAATGATTACCTAGTTCAATAAGACCCACGATGTCGTGAGGGAAGACTGTGATAGTCACTCACGATGATTTTAAGGGGCGCGCAATAAAGCATGGGCCTTATTCCTTAGAGGCCCTTAGTCTCCCACAAGATCACCTAGCGGAGTATTGACTACAGGGGATTAACGTCTACCAAATTCAATCAAGAGGTGAATGACACCCTTGGAGCACATAGTGCATATTGAAGGGCACGTCGTGCAAGGAAAACAAAAAGAGTTAAGTGTCACCCTTGGAGCACGTAGTGCATCCTGAAGGGCATGTCGTACAAGGAAAATGGAAAGAGGTGAGTGGCACCCTTGGAGCACATAGTGCGTCCTGAAGGGTACGTCGCGATTTTAATGGGTAAGTGAATAAACCTAGTCGGCCTTAAAATTAATGATGTGATAAGTAAGGTTTAAAAAAAAAATTCCCTAATAAAAATGTCTCCCAACCTAGTGAAATTAAAACTTAGGTCTAAGTAGAACATGTGGTCAAAAAAAATAATAATAATAAATAAACATGTAACAAGAAGGGGGTAATAAATTCAAACTTATTTATTAAAGTCAAAATTATAATGAAGGATTAAATTTTTAAAAAGGGGTACCGGTTTTTTTTTTTTATCTACACTTGCTAAATTAATTTTTAATTAAAAAGGAAAGAAGGGGTAAATGGTTGTTTTATCTACCTAGGGATGATTTTAGGGACTAAATTTTGCTCATAGGCTAATTTTCCATGGTTTTTCCAAAAATAAGATTCGCTATTTTAAAAATGATTCGCCCAAATTCTATAGGATAAAATCATTTTACCTTAAAAATCGCCAAAATTTTATAAACTCTATACAAAATCCTTAGAAATTTGAATATTTTTACAAAAATATCGCCAATCATTTATAGTTGGCATATGAAGGATTAGTAAGATTCGCCAAGGTTTCTACATTTTAAAATAATTTTTCATCGTTAAAATCATCCCTGATCTACACTTGCTAAATTAACTTTTAATTAAAAAGGAAAAAGGGTAAATGGTTGTTTTATCTACACTTGCTAAATTGATTTTTAGTTAAAAAGGAAAAAGGGGGAAACTTAAAAGAAATAGGAAACTTAAAGAAAAGGGGAAACGTAAAGAAAAAGTTGAATGTCTAACCTAGTAAGGAATCTTGCCTTTGGAACTTTCTAATTATGAACTCAACTAGGAATTAAGTAAGGTGTAAGTCATTTAAGAAGTGTAAGGGAATTTTGGGACATCGAGGATCGTTTTTAGGAAGGCTCTTAGGTGGATGAGGGAAATAGGAATATTTAATTGATTAATTAAATTCATTTTCTGGTGCAACTAGGGGATCGGGCGACATGTGTATGGGGGAGGTTTTTCGAAATTAATTAACGAAAAAAGGAATTTAATGAGAATTTGGTAAACTAATTACTTAAAAACTCTATAAAAAGGATGGAGGAGGAGGAATATGGATCTGATATTTTTGCGTAACATTACACTACTGAAATTTTACCTTGATTGAACTTTCTCTTATGGGAGTTGGGATACCCATCTCGAGTAACGAGTGGTAGCTCGACCTTGTGAAGCGAGATGGGTGATATCATTCTCTGGTATTGTGTGCGTGGCCCCTTTGTGGCTCGGGGGGCTCAAAGGGAAGAAGAGTAATCCTAGCATTGGCTGGGAGGTACTGGTGTGGTCACATCGGTTAGTAAGCTAGAGCTGGACAGAGCGCGCGTGGGACAATGACTCGGAGCTTCGCATTTGGCTACGGTACGCATGTGTATATTTTTATTGAATGGTAGTTTAATTATTTTTCTTGCGCCTTCAGTAATGTACTTCTACTATGTTAAAGATTATGTTTTATTGAGCATAACACTATCTATAGATTTTATTTTTATCTTTAGCAATTGTCTTGATGAGCCCAACATTTTATGATCAAAGAACTTAAGGTCATCCCAACCTTATGCTCGATGTATTTTGAATTGATTTCCCATGGAGAACCCAACCTATGATTGCAATGACTTCTCTGCATTTGTTTTTATTGTTTAATACAAAGAAGAATTGTGTTTTTATCTTCTATCCCTTAAGTTATTAGTCTGTGCCTGAGCAATCGGCCAGGAGCCGAATCAACGGTCATCACTCCGGTGTTTAAATACCTATAGATTCAAATGCCTTGATTTCTTGTGCATGGATAATAAGTGAAGGATACATTTCTCCCAGTTATCTAATCCTTACTCATCTCGGCATTTTTTCTCTTATGATTAATATCTAATATTTTCACCTTCTTGTGAATGAGTATCTTTGCGTTTTTTATTGATTCATTTCAGAATGATTAGTCCTTGTGCCTTCTTGTGATCGATTAGTCTCTGCGGTTTTTTTTTATTCATCTCTGATCGAAACATCAATTTAAAACCCTAACTATGAAGAAGTCAAAAGTGAAAAAAAGAAACTAAGGAAACAAACAGTGCTTTAAGAAACAACTAACCAATTAGAAAATATAATTAAAATAAAATAAAATGACTTTCTTTTTAATTTTGCAATAATTTTGGAGATCAAATATTTCTTCCTAAAACTTAGAATTAATTTTGCAAAGGATTTATTACATTTTAAATTTTCTAAGTTAAAGAAAAGCATTTAAAAAAAAAAAACAATCTTTCTTTTGCGTTGCGTTGCTTGTAGTCATAACGACGGGGGTCTTTACATATGGTATGGGAGCGGGTTCGAACCGCAACTTGGGATCAATACAGATTTCATTGATTTGATATTGGATTATAATGTTGCTAATTAAATTGATCTGTATTTGTGCAAGTAATCATGGTTATAAGACATCGAAGAGGTAGACGACGGGGTGTTAGGGGAGGAGGCGCGACGCCCCCAGTAGCATCCATGCCTTAGGGGTCTAACCCTTATTCTTTTACAAAGGAATGAAGGTAGACATAGTCAACTACGTGGAAAGATGTCTAGAATGTCAGCAGGTGAAGGCTTAACATAGAAATCCAATAGGATTACTACAACCACACACGATTCCATAATCGAAATGGGAGGTCATTTCGATGGATTTCATTGTTGGTTTGCCACTGACGGCAAGGAGACATGACTCAATTTTTTTGGTAGTCAACACTCTAACGAAGAGTGCTCATTTTATTCTTATGCGTACGACGTATCAGGAACCTGACATCGCTAGAGTTTTCATCAATGATATTGTGAGGCTGCATGGCGTGCCTATGAGGATTATATCCGATCGAGGATTGGTGTTTACTAGATGATTTTGTACTAGTTTCCAAGAGTCCTTGGGAACCCAACTTAAATTTAGTACCGCATATGACCCGGAGACAGACGGGCAGATGGAATGAAAAAACTAAATCTTGGAGGACATGTTGTGCATGTACGTGATGGACCAGCATACGCGTTGGGAGGAATTCTTGCCACTGGTAGAATTCACGTATAACAACAGTTATCAAAGCACCATTAAGATGGATACTTTCGAGTTTCTTTATGGGCGACCATGTCGGATTCCTTTGAGTTGGGATTGGCTTGAGGATAGGGTCCTGGTGGGACCATAAATGATCCAAGAAATGGAAGATCAAATGAAAACAATAAGACAAAGGATCAAGGAAGCTCAGGATTGACATAAGAGTTATGTCGATGCACATCATGTCGATCATAGTTATGAAGTTGGCGATCAAGTCTTCTTGTGGGTGAAACCACATAAGAGTTTGATCAAGTTTGGAAAGGGTGCTAAACTCTCTTCTAGGTTCATGGGACCTTTCCAGATTGTGGAAAAGAAGGGGCCCGTGGCCTATCAACTAGCCTTGCCTGATTCTTTGAGGCGTATGCACGATGTTTTTCACGTTACTGTTTTGAGACATTATATTAGTGATCCTACACATGTTATTGACATGAGTTCCTTGCAGGTATCTGATGAGGGTGCACTCACGGTGGAGCCAATCTACATCTTGGGCCATCGCATTCGATAGCTACGACATCAAACATTAGATCAGATCAACATCTAGTGGGACAACTATAGTCCACACTCGGCAACCTGGGAGGACGCATATGAAATGTGTCAGCAGTTTCTATTTTTGTTTGATAGATAGACTTACGATACTGTGATACACTTTATCTCGGCACTTATATCCTATGAAACTTCGAGATGAATTTTAAACCAATAAGGGGTGTATGTAACATCCTGCTCTTGTGCGCATTGAGCGAACTTATTCTTTGAGGACACTTGCTTGCAAGTGATCCAGATTATTATACTATCGGTCATTTTATTATGATTATGAGATGTTATGGATATGATGATATGTTATTTTGTTGTATTTACATAGACGGGTGCTATTGACTAGGTTCTCCTAAGTGTGCAGGACCTTGGACATTGAGGATGCATAGGCATCGATGAAACCCCTTGGACTCTGAATTGAGTCAGGGAGTGGACAATTGGGGTTTGAATGTTGTTGATGTGACATAGGTACATATGATTAGATGTTATGATGATTGACTATTATTGCTGACATGAGTCATTGATGGATGCATGTTGACGATAGCTTGTCGACCAGACTCACATGTGGAGTAGAGGGGTCACACACGACAACCAAATATTTTGAGAGAGAGGTGTGGCAACAACCCTGCCACAACCTACTAGCACTCCCGTCGTGGCTCAAACTGTATTTTAATGATTACTTAGTTCGAGAAGACCCACAATGTCATGAGGGAAGACTATGACAGTCACTCACGATGATTCTAAGGGTCGTGCAATAAGGCAGGAGCCTTATTCCTTAGAGGCCCTTAGTCTCCCACAAGATCACCTAGCGGAGTATTGACTTCAGGGGTTTGACGTCTACCAAATTCAGTCAAGAGGCGAGTGGCACCCTTGGAGCACGTAGTGCGTCTTGAAGGGCACGTCGTGCAAGGAAAATGTAAAGAGGCGAGTGGCACCCTTGGAGCATGTAGTGCATCCTGAAGGGCACATCGCGCAAGGAAAAAAAAAAGAGATGAGTGGAACCCTTGGAGCACGTAGTGCGTCCTGAACGAAATGCCGAGATTTTAACGGGTAATTTAATAAACCTAGTCGGCCTTAAAATGAATGATGTGATAAGTAAGGTTTAAAAAAAAATTCGCTAATAAAAATGTCGCCCAGCCTAGTGAAATTAAAACCTAGGTCTAAGTAGAACATGTGGTCCAAAAAAAATAATAATAAATAAACATGTAACAAGAAGGGGGGTAAGAAATTTAAAATTATTTATTAAAGTCAAAATTATAATGAAGGATTAAATTTTTAAAAAGGGGTAATAGTTGTTTTTTCTTTATCTACACTTGCTAAATTAATTTTTAATTAAAAAGGAAAGAAGGGGTAAATGGTTGTTTTATCTACACTTTCTAAATTAACTTTTAATTAAAAAGGAAAAAGGGTAAATGGTTGTTTTATCTGCACTTGCTAAATTATTTTTTAGTTAAAAAGGGAAAAGGGGGAAATTTAAAAGAAATAGGAAACTTAAAGAAAAGGGGAAACGTAAAGAAAAAGCTGAATGTCTAACTTAGTAAGGAATCTTTCCTTTGGAACTTTCTAATTATGAACTCAACTAGGAATTAAGTAAGGCATAAGTCATTTAAGAAGTGTAAGGGAATTTTGGGACACCGAGGAGCGTTTTTAGGAAGGCTGTTAGGTGGATGAGGGAAATAGAAATATTTAATTAACTAATTAAATTGATTTTCTGCTGCAACTAGGGGACTGGGCGACATGTGTACAGGGGAGGTTTTTCGAAATTAACTAACTGAAAAATGAATTTAATGAGAATTTGGGAAGATAATTATTTAAAAACTCTATAAAAAGGATGGATGAGGAGGAGTATGGATCTGATCTTTTTGCGTAACGTTACGCTGCTGAAATTTTATCTTGACTGAACTTTCTCTTATAGGAGTTGGGATACTCAGCTCGGNGTGAGGCAAGCTGGGTGCTAGCATTCTCTGGTATTGTGTGTGTGGCCCCTTTGCGGCTCGGGGGGCTCAGGGGGAAGAAGAGTACCCCTAGCATTAGCTGGGAGGTACCGGTGAGGTCACAACGGTCGACAAGCGAGATCTAGACGAAGCATGCGCAGGACAATGATTCAGAGCTTCGCATTTGACTATGGTACGCATGTCTATATTTGTATTGAATGGTAGTTTAATTATTTTTCTTCCACCTTCAGTAATGTACTTCTACTGTGTTAAAGATTATGTTTTATTCAATGTAGCACTATCTAGAGATTTCATTTTTATCTTCAGCAATTGTCTTGATGAGCCCAACGTTTTATGATTAAATATCTTAAGGTCATCCCAGCCTTATGCTCGATGTATTTTAAATTGATTTCCCATGTCGAACCCAATCTCTGATTACAATGACTTATATGTGTTTGTTTTTATTGTTTAATATGAAGAAGATTTTTTTTTATCTTCTGTCCCTTATCCCTTAAGTTATTAGTCCATGCCTAAGAAGTCATCCAGGAGCCGAATCGATGGTCTTCACTTCGATGTTTAAATACCTATAGATTCAAATGCCCTTCTTTCATGTGCATGGATAATAAGTGAAGGATTAATTTCGCCCAGTTATCTAATCCTTACTCATCTCGGTGTTTCTCTTATGATTAATCTCTAATCTTTGTGCCTTCTTGCGAATGAGTATCTTTTCATTTTTTATTGATTCATTGCCAAATGATTATTCCTTGCGCCTGGTTGTGATCGATTAGTCTCTACGTTTTTGTTGATTCATATCTGATTGATTAGTCTCTGCATTTTTGTTTGATTCATCTCTGCGTTTTCTTGCGGATGATTATCTTTGCGATTCACCTCTGATCAATTTCTTGGTATATTATCTCTGCGATTCTTGGCATATTTCCCAACGCTTTGATTGGTAGAATCTCTGCGATTTTAAAGATAAATCCCAATGCTTGATTGGTAAAATGACTTCTTTTTAACAAGGAATGACTACGCTGTTAATATGTTAAGGACAACTATTTATATGATAGACAACAACTTGATATAGTCATTCACCAACGAACTTTTTAGCCTTTACACAATAATTTCATATTTCTTTACACGACAATTTCATCTTTCTTTACACAACGATTTCATCTTTCTTTATCCAACGATTTCATTTTTCTCTACACAACGATTTCGTCTTCTTTACACTGCAATTTCATCCTTTCTGCACAACGATTTCATCCTTTTTTATTTACACAACGATTTCATCCTTTCACATAACGCTTTCCCATAATTGACTAGTGTTAGACAGTTACCTGTGTTGGATAGCGATTCATCATTCATACATCGAATTATTGAGGGACAAAGAATATGGTAAACATCGTTTTTATCTCATGTATTTAAAAGACAACGATTTAATATATAATGTGTGACAGAGATATATTTACAACGAATCTAGATAGCGATTTTGCTAGGCTAAAATCCATTTTGTAGAGTTTTAATTTCACTTTTAAATGTATTTACATTGTGACTTTGTTGGGCAGAGATTTATTGTGTAAAGTTTCAATTTCCCTTTTAATTATAATTACCGAACGAATTTGCTTGACAACAACTTAGTTATGGATTCACACAACGCTTTAGTTATGGCATTTATTGTTATTTAGTTATGAATTTATTGCTATTTATACAATGATATACCTACAGTTTCTCCATTACAAACGATTCCTAAAGGACGGTGACAACCAACTTATTTTAGTCGTGCATAAACAAAAGATGTACTTTATTTAAGGAAATCTATTTTAGTATTCACCACTGGAATTTAATATCTCACTCATTTAAATTACCAGTCTCATTAATGATCAATCTAACCATTACCATACCATTATAATAATAATAATATAAAAGGCAGAATCAACCTAATCACCATCTATAACCCAAAAAAAAGGGAAAAAAAAACTTTTGTAAGTGCTCTGAGTTATGTTGTCTTTGGATACATGTATAAAAAAAACACCACCCAGATTGACTTTGAAATAACAAATGTTCAAAGAAAAAAATATATATGTTTCCATGATTTAATTAAAGAATTCACATGCAACTTTGCTTTGTGATAGGCATAGTGGAGAAGACCTCATCATTGGTGAAACAAAGATATTTTATATTTTTGATTGAAGCATAATTTTCCTTAGAATATTGGTTTCGATTTAAATTGCTTCATGAGTTATTCTAGCTAAGAACATAATTAAAGTCAACAGTTATCAATATTACATGATTTTTCGTGAAGATGGCTTAATAAGATTGCATGATTGATATCATATGAAACACTTGAGATCAAATCCATGAGATACTAAACTAATGAGTCTGGTTAGTCCCAACTTGAAGAAGTTTCCTACAAAGAATTTTTATGAGTTTATGTTTAATGATAATTTATTATTGGTGATGAAGTATTTCAATGATAAGAGATTTTAGTAAGAGAATGAACTCTAAATTTTGTAAATAACCAATGAAACAAAATTATATAATGCAAAAATATACATCATGAAAGATTTACAAACAATAATATAAATAGTGGAACCAATGTAAGGCAAAAAAAAAATGGAGAAGGAAAAATTATTTGGAGAGGTTAAATGAATGGCTCTCCATGATTGAAACATCATTTTAAAACCCTAACTATGAAGAAGTCAAAATTGAAAAAAAGAAACTAAGGAAACAAACAATGTTTTAAGAAACAACTAACCAATTAGAAAATATAACTAAAATAAAATAAAATGTGACTCTCTTTTTAATTTTGCAATAAGTTTGGAGATCAGATATTTCTCCCTAAAACTTAGAATTGATTTTGCAAAGGATTTATTACATTTTAAATTTTCTAAGTTAAAGAAAAGCATTTAGAAAAATAAAAAAAAACAATCTTTCTTTTGCGTTGCATTGCTTGTAGTCATAACGACGGGGGTCTTTACAAGTTGGAAAAGATACACTGACGCCTACCTGC
>JASDQU010815512.1:1898-19587 GCA_032191745.1 Picea mariana
AATTTATGTTTCCTTAGCCATATCTTCCATACTCTTATTCATTGAGGGTGGTTGGTTGTTCAACTACCATCCCCCTCTCATTAACTGATTTTTCTCGAAACTAGGAAAGGGAAATAACTTATTATTTTCCAAATTAAATATCTCAACAAGGATATTTGGGTCATCTTAACATAATGAACGCCATCAATAGGATCCCTCATTCTTTCCTCTAGTTGTATCATGGCTAGTACATTCAAGGATTCGCCCCCACAGTCAACTATTGGCATTTACAATTAAACAATAATATCTTTACATTGTTTGCATGCCATGGCATGGAAATCATTAAACATGATAAATTGAATACTAGGGGAAATAGGGGTATTACAATACCCTCCCCCTTAAAGGAACACATTCCTCAGTGTTCTTTGCATCTCAGCAACACCTGCCATGCCTTCATCTTTCAATTGCTTCAACAATGTTTTCCTCTTCCTGGTCTGGTCCTTTCTCGGACTCTTGGCACTGTAGAACATGCCTACATAAAATATCAAACAACATGCACATTAATCACAATTTCATGCACAAAATTTTATTGTTGTCCAAAATTCAAGAGGAATTATACACATCAGCACATTGATACTTATCTGTGCAATTCAAGGATCTCTATCTGCATGGTTGTCGTATTTTTCTCGGTTCACAATTTTCCCTTAACATACCCACTATGTTCATGATCCCAAACAACAATTTACAAGAGTTATCTAAGTCTCCTCTTCCTTGCGGTCACACACCCTCCAGGCCCATGCTCAGGCATCCCCTTCTCTGTTATATAGTCCCTCGAGTGATCCATATTGCCTTGCCAAGGCTTTCTTGCATAAGAAGAGATTCAAAGACTTCATCAAGTCTTACAGTTGAGGCATCCCCCAAGCTCACTCTATTGAGGAGTCCCTCTAGCTCATGTTACCACAGCAACACATTCTCTATGGTGATCATGGCATATCACAGGGTTCTCATGTCACAACAATAACCTCTTTCCATGTTTTCCAACTTGACAACCATCATTTGTCCCTCCATAAAAGATATTTTATCTCACTTGTATCACATGCACGTAGTAATTAATGAGATGTCATTATCAATTTATCAAAAAATTCAAATCTGTTACCACATATTTCTAATTCCGCATTTTCATTTTCATATATATTCCACAAAGGAACCAGATTCACAAGTATTATATTCTCCTTCTCATAACAACTTGGCTCTTTTATACCCAGTAGGATTTAGTCTTCCTTGTGGAATTACATTGTTATCATATCCAAGACCATATTTCCTACAATTCCATCTTCACACAATCAAACAAATTGTTAGTTTATCATGCACATACATCTTCATTGCACACTTGCAGTGGTTTCCAAACAATTCCATAATTGTGCATACTAACAATCACATCACATTTATTTATTCAATCGTATAAAATAAAAGGATTTATCACTCCCCACATATGCATCATTTGGCATACCAAGCTTTTCCAAATGCAATCAAACATTGAATTGATTTAATAAATGCGCCAATGTCCATGGCCACATTCATACACAATGCACCCTTGCATTGATTTCAATTTACAACATTTCATATTAGGCACTTTTCCATGGTGCATTGGGACTCATCCAACCTCCCAACTCGTGGATCATCTATACACATTCATTATTACTACAGGATGGATCCTCCTTCTTTGAGATGATCATAGCCTAAAATCAGCACACATGAAACTGGAAGTTTCACATGAATGCAATCCATCATTCTTTCTTCACTAATAATCAGGGTGTCATTATTCATAGCCACCAAATTTCTCTCTTTACCATCATTACAACTCTGATAGAATATTATAAGATCCTCCTTCTATACTGGAAGTCCTATACATGCCCACTCGTGCAAACATGTGTTTCCACAATGCAATAAGTCATGTTGCATATGAGTACTTTTGTTCCCAATCATCCTTGATTGGTCAATGTCTTTATGATACAATTGTTCATGAATTTTCTTGCAAGTATTTCATTCATCCTTGGCTGCCAGAGGTTCCTCCCTCTATCATTCGGGTTCTTTTTCCTAAATTCTACCTTGCTTGTGTATCAATTACACACAACAATCAATTTAAATCAACAAACAATTTCAGATATGTCTCAGCATATCCATATACACTCTGTCACATTATCCTCAATGTTTTTATGAGTGTAAACACAATCAAATTTTCAATTGTCTCTACAGTTGTGGAACTATCATTATTCTCATGCCAAAACATTTACATACCCCATTGTATTAGTCTCCTCATCCCAAAGAAACACATTAAACATCGATAGAGGAGTTAAGGTACTCTTCCCTCCTTCCAACTCCTCATACACAATTAGGAATTTTCATCTTAAATAAATTATTTCCAAGGCTTCATTGCCTTTTCATAACATGGATTTTAACCAGGACCATTTATTTAAACACATTCATTTGTTCATTTTTTTTCTTTCACTAGTTGTCCTTTCAAGTACACAACTTTGTCTCATAAACCAGAGTCTGAAAGTGAGGACAGTGTTCCTACTCTTCTCATTTGTTTCCTATGCAATTCATCCCCTTCTGGGATCTGTATGCTCTATTCCTTGAGCATTCTTATCCAAGTTCCATATTGACTTTCCCTGGATAAATCAACATGCTACATCAACAAGATTTTGGTTCACAAATTAATCATGAACCAGTACATTCTGTACATTTACTAATCATGTGTGTTAACATTCATTTGCATGTCCCCTATGCATGCATTATCTTTTAAAATGTAATCCAAGATTCTTATAAAAATAGGCTTTGCAGCCCATTGCTTAGTTTTCCAGCAGTCATTTAATGTTATGGCTATATTCCATTGACAAAGTTTTCCCACAATTCCTCCACATGGAACCTCTTTTTTCTTTTTTTTTCTTATAATGCAAATCTCTTATTGCATTTCCAATACTATCTGAAATGACTTCAACCTCAGCGTCATCATTTCAGATTTCTACCCAATATTCCATAAGGAATATAAGCATGCATTCAGATTATATATTCACATATGCACATTATTCTACCTATTTGTATTCAAATTGTTCCTTCATGCACTTAACCTCATGTATCTACATAATGTGTGTGTCTACTATAGGCACACTTCACAATTTCACATGCATATTTTTTTGAAACCTTGCAATTCATGTTTGGATTACAATCATTTACATACCCTTCTCAAAGGCATAATCATGTTTCCTCCCGACTCAAACGTAGAGCCTTCTACAAGAAGTTTATCCACTCTAGGACTTTACCAATTTCATGGAAAATATTCTAATTATATTCCAAGGCTTACCATTCCTTTAGGGGTTATGGATTTCACTCTTAGACTGACTAAGGAATTCATACCTCAAATCTCGATTACGGATCTTACATCAAATCATAGGGGCTTCGATGATTTAGGTTCATTGCCAGACTTAGTAGTACAGTGACCTTTCATGGGAAACCCATTACAATAATTCTACTACTAGTAATACAAGAACAATAAAACACAATTATTCATTCTCATTACAAATTGGTTCAATTATCATGAAATTTCAGCCATTTACCAATACGAGTATTTTATCCTCCAGAACCAATTACAGCGTCTGTATGTTTAGATGTGAAAGACCTGCACAATCTGCATAATTTCCACATTCATTCAAGCATGATAATTTGCATMTAAAATGAGCACTCAACCCAGTAATAGGCATACCAATTCCAKAATGCACTACAGGGATTCAGKCATTCACTCACATTCATTGCATGAACGAATATCAATTTATTTTTATTGTTAATTTGCAATAAACACAACCACAATAATACTTGTTTGTTCAATGGAAATATTAATCAACCTTCATACCAGGAAACTTTATAATGCATTTAACSCATGCACTCAAGCATATACCAATATACACATATTGATGTCAACATGCRTTTTCACTGCTTGCACCCTTTTTTTTATGTCATATTCCATTCACATTGATATTTTAACTTTAATATCAATGTTCTTTAGTGAAAKATTACAGTCAATCACATGGCTAGTCTCACATTCATAATTCATAATGATGTTTCCCTCTCAACATGGCAACAACCAACAAGGGCCACTCTTTCCCTTTCTCCTAYGAAAGCATTCCAAAAATCCCAAAAAATTCAAATGGGTAGTTAYTGCATTAGCCAAGGCAACAAGATAACCATTYTGGTCTCTCTTCATGTCTCAAATAATTCGTGGTCAACAAACCTTTCTCAYAGAAATATTATCTTAATATTCTCTCTATCTATTACTTGAGCATACGAAGCCACACTTATATGGCTACCATCCACCTTTGGGTGTCAGTTTGACCCATTGGTCTTCTGGAAATGAGCCCAAGCACTTACTTTACCATAGTATGGATCAACTCCTTCATTGATCTCTTATATATTTAATCTCATAAGGTTATATGCATACACCATTATCAACATTTATTCATGCTGCTAGCTTTCCTGTTGATACCAAATCGTCCTCACTTAAACTATTCATCAACAGACCATACTCTAAAACCCACCATAGGTTATAATAGGTCTACTTGCATGCTATATACATGCCTACTCATTCTCATATGTGTTATATAAAATCCTTGTGCACCAAGCATTTTACCCATGCCTACAGTGCATCTAAACTCCAGCTGGCTACTTATGCATTCACATGCCTAGACATGCTTTTCAATTAATAGGTATATACACTTTCTTATGATAGTCGTGAGCTAATAAATTGCTCATATTCCCTATCACTTTACCTCTCTTGTGAGTGTTAGCTTCAGTCCAAAGGACTCCTCTTTCTTTTTCTCAATTAGCTTATCCCAACTACAAGTTACATTCTTTGCAGGTCAAGTAAATTGTCCTTACAAAATTTCCATCAATCCTATGATCACGAGGAATTATACATACATGGTTTAGTATTTCATTAGAGAAGTAATTTATTACTACCAATGATTCTATCAATCCATACTCAATTCCTTTAGCCACAAGGAATTCTCCATAAGGGTCTTATCCCTTAATAGACAACTATTCTAATTATTAGGGCTCCTTCATCCCATATATTCAAGTAGTGTTACAAACATAAATTCATTCACTCTCTGAACTTAACCATCCTTTAGCAATCAGGTCTGACCATTAATTCCTATAAGCTTGTTACTACTTCTGTAGGAGTAACTATTAGTACATCAAGCAACCACATAATTCCTCTGTTGCAAGTCAACAAAATTCAATTTCTTGTTGGGTAATTTCCCAACAAAATTAAATCTGTGATCCCTCTCCTCAAGGAACTTGTGAAGATCATAAAAAATCTTTTAGCACAGAGAAAATCTCTCCAACGGGCTCATCTTGGCCTTAATATACCAGTCCCATGAATGATCTCTATCCCATCTAGACCTAGTGTTTAAACTCTGCTCTGATACCACTTTGTAAGACACCCGACCCCCTAATGCTTACTTAGGTTGATGGGGTGTTAAAATTTCACCTTTCCTTAATCATCTCAAAAACTTTTCTCGAGGGCACCATCTTATTTTTCTCATCAAGAGTTTTCGAATCACAGTAATTATGCTCAGATTTGAGTCCTAAATCAAACGTTATGGCCTTCCAAAGTTTCTTAGGCCCTCATTGGTCCAAGGGCCACCTCACTTACATGTGGCATCCACGTGGCCTCCTATCCCTTGTTTCATCCTACATGGCACTAATGAGGCACCTCCCACCCGACCCATCAAACTCTCCAGATCAAAGGTTCCGATCAAGTGGGGATTGTCTTCGTCGTCTTCGAGGTTCCCCTTCCACGAAGTTACTAATCACCCCAACTACCAACATCGACAATGACCACTTTATTGGGACTGATCCAAATCTGACGACTCTCAGGCTTGACCTCCAATGAATTTGATCATGTCAGCGCTTCTAACATGCCTAAGGATTAACATTTGTCTTCCCACCTTTTGTTAATAGATCTAGTGGGGTCCACCATAGATCAAAAACCAAGATTTTATCTCTCTTTTTTGTCGATCAACAGTTGTCTTTAACCTCGACATCTCGTCGTCGTCATCATTTGACTCCTTCCCAACCTCTAGGATAAACCTGAATTCCTCTTACGAATGACCAAGATCTCCCTACATCCACATCTAACGGTCTAGATTCCAATCACAGATATAAGGGTTTCAAACCCCCCCTCCAAGACCACACATGTCCCTCATCTAATCCATTGTTGACACCTATCACCCTGACAGTCACGTTGGCTGCCATGCTGGCACAACACGTCATCATCTCTTTAGCATCTTCTTGCGCGACCATGTGGGACCCACAACAGATCAACGACTGTCATTTCATCGCGCCCACTCACTGATCAACAACCAGTATCTTCCCAAGCCTTCATTGTCATCAACACTCTGGGGCCATCACTCGACTACACCAACCTTTCAAGCTTTAATGATGATGTGTCTAGATCCGATGGTCCATATCTCATCGTCATCACCTCCTTCGGATCAACAATTGTCACTAATTCCCTGACCTCATTATCGCCAACACTTACATGCCTAACATTCACTTCATTAACTTTTTGATCTCAACAATGATTCACATCGCATCAATGATCCAAATCTCACCTTCATTGGATAGATGGTTGTTGGTTCCCCTTGGGCTATCTGATTGTCATCGAATCTCCTCTCCTAGCCTCTCCCCAGACCTTTGTCAAATATCCACAAATGTACGACTGAGGTCTCTCAATTTTTAGATCCAACAGTCATATTTTAAAGAGATGACCTAAGAGGATTTTCACCCAACTGGGCCCACACTCGACCCGTTGGCCATTATAATATCGAAACATGTCATCTCTTGGGATGCGCTAGCTACCACGTTGACATCTCTCATCAGCATGACACCTCCATGACATCACTCACCATTTTTTCCTTTCTTAGGAGGGGTCCACGGGGATCTATAGTTGAGATATAGTCTCGCCATGATTGACAACTCTCGCTCTTACCCCACTCTGTCGTCATCGTGGACACACCCAAGAAAGTCTTGTCCTGAAACACTCCAACAATTATTTCATCATCGAGAACATTTGTTTTTCCCTCTCTTCAAACCTCTGATTTCCCTCCTCAGACAAACAATTAGGATCTAACAACAACTATATCCAATGGTCTAGGTCGAAATCAAAGACTTGAGGATCTCTTGGCCTTCCGGGACCACTCCAGTCCCTCTAACTACTCAACAGGTGACCCCTGTCACCCTAAGGAACAAGTTGGTTGCCATGTTGGCATGCCACATCAACATCATGATGTCATTTCTTCTTTGATCACATAACTAGGACTTAAGGAAATCCATGGCTAAGATTAAATCTCGTCATTATTCCAATCAACGGTTCCCATTAAATATTGATTCTTTGTCATCGTTGGCTCCTTGGGCCTTCACTCAAATTTACTAACTGGCTATGCTTTGACAATGATTCCATAGACATCAACGATCTAGATCTTTTGAAACCTCTTCCGGCAAATCAATGGTTCTCGTTCTCTCTCAAGGACTTTATCAGCGTCATCCCTCTTGGACCATCACTTATCTTAACCAACGTTCTATCCCCGAAGACAATATGATTATCATCGACGGTCCACATTCTCGTCGATTTACTCTCGACAGATCGATGACCTTCATTCCACCATAGGATTTTTGTTGTCTTTGGTATTTGCACAAGCCCCAACATCAAAAGTTCTACCAAGTCTTCACCAAGGTTTCACCAGACTTCCGACCCCCTTTTCGCGGTAATCACTAATCTTGTTACTTGGCACACGATGAGGAACTAATTCCTCATAGTCATCCACATAAAAGAGAGGGAAAACAACACAAAGGTCTATCGGCCTCTTCTGGCCTTCAACCTGCCATCATTACAAGATTCCATTCATCTTGGATGTTATTGTTCATTACTTAATTTATAAGCATGATTCCCTTTCACCAACCACTCATTATGAAGTATTCTTATCATTCAAGATAAATATAGGGTTTTCTTGTTCAGATGTGCAATAGACATGCAATTTCCTCCATTTCTCAATCATCTAAGTACAAAGGATTTTCCCCGGAACAATGTCAAGCCCATTAACCTGACACAAACATTTACAATAGGAATATAAGTACCCAGTCAATCATATTAATTCATTTACAAAGAGTGTAAGGAATACCTATCTATTATAAGTTGTAGGCAACCAAATCGCTGTGAGTGTACACCTTTCCACTCAACCATAGGCTCTGTGTGCTATATCACTTTGACAGTAGGTCACCCCCGTGCCAAGCCATGATACTACCAAGTAATCCTCTGCACTCACTCCCTACATTTTCTCGCAACACTATTTTTTATACAAGACTTTCTCTTCGACCCATAATTGAGGTTCCTTTGCTCCAAAGGATTATAATCCTGAGCTCTCTCCTTATGTGTCTCTTGCATGTAATTGCTTAGGAAGGTTATCGACATGTCCTCTTCCTTCTGTCAAAAGGAACCCATGGGTTCAATCTTGGGTTGCGAGAAATGATACTATTTGGTAGTTCTGGCTAACAGTTTCTGTTGTCTTATATAGATCTTACATACTTTTATTCATTGAGGGTGGTTGGTTGTTCAACTACCATCCCCCTCTCATTAATCAATTTGTCTCAAAACTAGGAAAGGGAAATAACTTATTATTTTCCAAATTAAATATCTCAACAAGAAGATTTGGGTCATCTTAGCATAATGAACCCCCTCAATAGGCTCCCTCATTCTTTCCTCTAGTGGTATCATGGATAGTACATTCAAGGCTTCACCCCCATAGTCAGTTGTTAACATTTACAATTAAACGATAATACCTTTAAATTGTTTGCATGCCATTGCATGGCAATCATTAAACATGATAAATTACATATTGGGGGAAACAGGGGTATTACAAATAGTTTCTTCATGTGCAAGTAAATTCAACTCAAGGTGCAGGTTGATTCTAGTTCTTACATAAGGAAATAACCTCATTCTCCTGACTCCAAATATATTTAGAATAACGCTTTAACTTCTTACCCCAAACAAAGTCCTTCGTCTTTAGGAAGTTGATTATTTTCTAGATTCACAAGGTAGTGGTGTGAACTTATTAAAGGATTTCTTTACATCATCTACTACAATGCCAACTGATACTACTCAAATTGATATTAACCTATTATATGAACCATATCGTGATTTCTCTTTGCTTTTCTCATGACTGATGGGACAAGAATCCACATCCCATATCCCAAGGTATGTCGTATATGTGTTATATTTATCCTTTCAAAAGGAAGTAATATTTGATTGGGTCGAGATCATCTCAAATGAGATCTCTTGTCAACTTTCCAACTATATGAAGACAAAGAGGTTTTTCATGACCTCCTACTTAATATTGACTGTCGCATATTGTAATGTATTTGAAGGTGTTAGCACTAGGAATCACCCTTAGATTGCATAGAAGGTAAGACCAGTACCCATCAGGTCACGTGTAAATGTAAATGAGTTTTAAAGAGGTCAAATGGACAAGGCTCAAGATAATAATGTTCTAACTCAGAAATCTGGGCTAACATACACAAGAAATTGAGGTCTTTATTAACTTCAGTCAATAAGTGGAAGTAAAGGTGAATAGAGGGAAGAATTTGGTGAGGAAACTGTAGAGGTCTGCTATGGACATCAGGTCTTCAAGTAGCCTAAGGAAGGAAAACTCCAACACAAGATCTTCTTGAATTCAAATTTTAAGGAAACCGAAGAACATCATAATAATACTATAATCAAACATTCATCATAATATCACCACAACAATTCATGTGAATCATTCAAGCATGAATACTTCAGAATCAAAGGCAAATAAGCTAGAGTAAGAAAGCTAACTTAGATTAATCATGAAGTCTCAAATCAAGTACATAACCAGTTAACCAGTAGATTCATCAAAATATTACAAAAATAAGGGAGCCTAGCTCAACCATTCGACCCTACTAAAGCATTTAGACTATCTATTTATAACAAAAGGGAAGGCAACAGGTAGAGGTGTGAGATGGCCTTCTTCCCATGAAAATATCCAAGTAGTTATTTCATCTAACAGCTTAAACTAACAACTGTGCTATAAAAAGGGAAAATGTTGGCCACTCATCCAACCAACTTTGAACTGACTTGATCTTCTTTGATGTGCATCTCCCTACATGCCAAGAGTCCTTCAGAGGCTTGTACATCTCATCATGTTGCCAGCTGTTATCTTTTCCATTCTCCACATCATTAGTCATTCACAAATATGATAATTTGAGTCCCCTTGATTCCTGGTACCTATTGATAGCGTCATTTGGTAGCGCTCTGGGTAGCAAGATTTTGTAGCACCTTTACCAAATTCCCTGTGATTTCATAGCGCAACCTCCAAAATAGGCATGTCGAATAGGTAGTGCCAAGCCTATGTTCCTCTGTGCAGAATTCGACCTCAGTCAAAATTTCGGTAGTGCTCGCCTGTGTAATTCACTCTCTGTTAAAATTTTGATAGCGCTCGCATGTGTGTCTGCGTGCAATTCGGTAGCGCCATCATAATTCGCAGCACCATCAATTCAACATTGACAGATTTGGTAGCACCCTCAGGTGGTTAGCAATGCCATCGCTATAGTAGTCTTAGGCGATTAGGCAGCATTATAGGTAGCGGGTTGATAGAACATGAAAATTAGACAATTCTATAGCGTCATAGTGCTACAGAATGTCTACGCTACTACTGTTGAAGAGATGAACTCTTTGTAGAACACCAAAAACCTTGACCAGTATGCATTAGAAGCCTGTATAACCTCTATAGGTGGCAGAGGTAGTATTTCCTCAATTACTTATCCTTGCAAAAAGGGGCCATTCTCAAAAATGGAGCTCACCTTTCACCAATTACTTCATCAACCTGACACTCCTTCTTGTGGAAGGAGGACTTCCCTTTGGCACAATAGCATGCTTCCCTTTAGCAGTAACCAGATTATTCACTGGAGCTATGCTTTCCTTAGTTGTTGGCTTTTCTTTTTCAATAGCATCTTCAACTAACACATTCAGGTTTCTTTGAGCCATCTCATCTTGGAAATGTTGCAACTATGTTTTGAGTTTTATGTTCTGAGACTGGAAGTCTCTGTTTTTCCTATAAAGATTGTTGAGTTGCCTATGAAGAGGTTGGGCTCTTCTTGCTGCAAATATTGCTAATTCAAGAGTCTGGTTGTAACCATCCATGAGTTCTTTCATCTTAATTCTTTCAGATAAGGCTTTAGATTTCAGACGAGCCACCTCCTTTCTAGCTTCCCTGAGTTGTTTAATCAATCTTTTGAAGGTCTAGTTGCTAGGTGGATTGGTGATGTGAACAGTCTCAACAAGATTTTTTATCTCTTCATCTTCCTACTGCATAGGGATTACTTATTTTATCACAACAGGATTCTCAATGCCTTTTCCCTTATCTATCTTCTCCTTTAGAATGGAGACCGTTGGTAGGACATGTTCTTCAACTGCCCCTTTGAGAGTTGATGACCTTGTGAAAGGCCTTCTAATCTTGGTGCTAATTGTTGAAGGAGATGAAGAGAAGTGTAGTTTCCTTCCTTTCTTGGTTGTGGCTTTAGTAGAGGAAAGGGCCTCTTCTAGTTCTAGTGTAGGAGGGGGTGAAAGGTCTCTTTTTGGAGAATGGTAAGCCTCCTCCTCAGTTCTTGCAACTTCATTAATGGCTTCTTGATCTTGAACAGGGGCCTTAAAATTTCTTTTCTTCCTTGCACCTATTGGATTCGCACTGGTGGATGGAAAAGGGATTGTTATCTATGACTGAGGAGTAGCTGCTATGTTTAATTTCATGTGAGCAGCAGTAATGAAGTGTTCCCATGATATGTTCCTCTTTCTCAGTTCTTCAGAAACCAAAATTATAATTAACCCAGAATGAAAAATGCTAGTATCCATAGTCTTTGATTTGGATTGAACCTTATCTGACATGTTGCCTATGCTCCTCAACAAATAAAATGGAATGTTCATTACAACTTTTCCAGTAAAATGCAGCAGAAGCCTTATATGGTACTGGTATAGTGTATTGAACCTCCCCTCACATGTGAAGTACCTTTGAATGATCCTCAACATTTTATCAAACTCTCCAACCAGATGACTTCTTGGTACCCCTTTGGATAGATTGTCAATTTGATATTCATGTTTTAGGAAGTCTTTGGAAAAGGCTACATCCAAGGCCATGGATTTAAACCAATTTTCTTCAGTGATAGGGATCCCTGTAGTTGTTGAAATAGAGGTCTCAAACACCTCAAATTCTAGGTCCCCTACCTTAGTCTTCAGGCCATCAAAATGTAATGAAAATTGCCTTGCCACCTCAGGATGACCCCTCTGCATATTTTGGCATAAAGTGAGGCAGCCCACCATTTGAAAAACTTCTCTAGCCATGGGCTCTACCTCGAATAAATGCATGTCTGCAGGCTTAGTTCTCACCACAGTACCTCCCTTGTGCGACTTCTTCTTCTTAGGAGTATCCATAATTTAAGATGAAAGGTTTAAAAACTATGGTGCAGTGATGGATAGGAAACAAAGATTCATACTTCAATAAGAGACAGTGAATAGTGGTTGCCCCTTTCCAGGAATCTCCCCTAACTCAACTGGTTGTTAGCTTAGGAAACAATGGTTGTGAATTTTCCTTCCTTTTATGTTCATAAATCTTAAAAGCTGAGAAATAATAAGGTGAATAAGAAGATCAATGCAATTGTCTTTGAAAACTAGATCGAAAATAGTCCAATTCAAAAGGTAGATGAGGCAGGGGAAAAAAGGCAGCGTCGTTTCAGTAGCGTTTCTGGGTAGCACGCTGCGCATACATGAGATGAAAATTGCTTGGGCACTGAGAGCTCAGGAGCATGGAGATTAGATGTCTTAAGAATGATAACCAGGTGATGGTAATTGCAAGTTTGAGTTGAAGGAAAATTGATAAGAAAGAACAGGGGAAAAGATCTCCTCTAGTTATGCAGGCATGATCGCTACCAAAACTTCGGGCGATAATTTCTCCTTGAAATTGATATGCAGAGGGGGAAAATCATGGAATACCTGGAGGATGATGACAACTTGAAGTTTTAGTGAAATCTTGGGAGGGTATCATGAGAAACTCGGCCTCCGAATCCAACTCAGCATATGATCTGGTAGCACCACTGCCAACTGGTCTGAACTGGTAGTTTTTGTAGTGCAGAGTTTGAGATTTTTTTTTTAAATTTAAAAATTGTTAGCAAAGCTCATAAATATGAATCCTCGAAGGCATATTTTAACTAACCACGGTGCTGAAAACAAGGAAGAGATGACATCAGCGCAATAATCACAAATCATGTTAAAAGATGAAGGAGAGGGAGTGTGCTACGGAAATTCCTAGTGAGTTGGCAGTGCTCCCTTTCAAAAAATGATTTGACTAGTAAGCATAGGACAAAGGCACAACATGGAAAGGCTATAGAGGCATGAGTGAGGAGGGGGACATGTCAAGTCAAGCTGGTCATGGAGTGAGTCGAACTTAGTGTCAAATCATGAAGGGGATCAAAACACAAGTCGTGAAAATGAACCTAGGTCAAAAGTTTATGTGAGGATCAAAATTTGAGCAATGACTTAAAGCTTTATTTACTAAGGTGACCTAAGTAAATCGCACTTTTAAGAATCAAATCAAAATTTAAAAAATTCTAAAGGCTTAAAAAAACAAAACTAAGAGCTAAAAACCCAAGGCAACTTAGTGTGATAACATTGGCTCCATCGGGGATGGCATGCTCCCTATGAGCTGCCAAGAACAAGTAGTTTCAGTGCCTTATCCTAGGGCTATGGGGTTAGTTATTAGAACAAAAATAAAAGAAAGATGATATTTACAATGGCATGGAAAGCCACTCATGGCTCAAGAAAAGTACTTTTTCAGAAAATGCCCATTAACATGGCCACCAAATACTTCTTCATCCTCCAAATTCTGCAACTTGTTAGTGTTATTCGAGAATACCTCAGAAATTTTGAAGGGACCGATCCATAAGGCTTCAAATTTACCATTATTGCCTTTGTCTTGATTTGGTGCATCCCACTTGAGCACCAAGTCTCCCAGCTAGAAATCCTCTTTATTTACCTTCTTGTCGAAAGCCTGCATGATCTTCTATTGATGGTCATGTGCTTTATCCAGAAGCTACTCCCGAGTCTGTTTCACTTCTACCAGTTGTTGTATTCTTATGATCATATCATCCGGCTCTCCTTGGTAGTCTTGGAAGAATTTTCCATAGGTAAGGAAAGATGGCCTCAACTCCATACACATGCTGGAAAGGAGAAAGACCAAGGGATCTCTTTGTTGTCATTTTTTCAGCCCACAAAGAAAACTTGAGCTTTGAATCCCATGCTTTCTTGTTGTCCTCTAACTGTCTCTTGATGATCTTTATAAGGCTTTTGTTAGAGGACTCTGCCAGTCCATTACATTGAGGGTAGTAGGGAGTAGATTGAATCAATGTGATTCCAAACTGTTCACAGAACTGGATCAATGGTTCAGCCTTGAAAGATGCAACATTGTTAGTGACAATTCTGTTAGGACATCCAAACCTTTCCATAATATCCTCGAGAAAACCAATGATCACTTTGTGGGAATCATTCCTTGTAGGGATAGCTTCTATCCACTTAGTAAAGTAATCTGTGGCAGTTAAGATCCACCTATGTTGACCACTAGAAGCAGGGTGAATTTCCCCAATAAAATCTAGGCCCCACTACTGAAAGGGCCCTGAAGCTACCACAAGCTTCAATGGAAAATACATGAGCTATTGTTTTCCAGAGAATTTCTGACACTTAACATAGGCTCTGATCTTAGCACAAACATCAGTGAATAGACTAGGCCATAAATACCCAGCCCTGAGAATCTTATATGCTATGGTTCTCCAAAAATGATTCCCCTACATAAACTGTCATGAAAATCAGACATAATCTTTTGGGCTTCTTGTGAGTCTAGGCATCTCAAAATCACTCCTAAAGGATCTTTCCAATACAAGACTTGATCAATAAGACAATATTTAATTGATTTGAGCTTTAACGCTCTCATCTTGTTCTTTTCCATACCATTGGGAGGTTGAAATTTATGTAGAAAAAATATAATGTCCTTGTACCAGATGCAATCTGCCAAAGGAGGGTTGACCTGAGAACCTTTGTTAGACAACTCGGCCTGCTAATTTTCTGAGCAAGTGTTGATAAAATTTACCCCCAGAGCTGTGCAATTAGATTCAACCAACAAATTGGTTAAACCTTGGCCCTTAACAAATTTGGTGGGCTTAATCTCAAGATCAAATTCAAGGATTCTAGCAATCCACTTGCTCCTTTTACCATCTATATCAGGCTGAATGAGAATTTCACTTACATAAGCTGATGAGACATATGAAATGACTCTTGAATGCAACACATAAACTATGAAAGCCTTGAGAGCTTTGACCTATGCATAGGCCTGCTTATCCATTATTTCATACTTTAATTCAGCATCTCTCAATGCCCTACTTAAAAAAACAATCAGTTTCTCTAACCCTTCAACATTCTTCTGCAACAAAACAGTTTCTACTGTGTCAAATGAAGCGAAAGAAAAAATTAGAAAATCCTTGGAGTAGTCTGGACTAATGAGCACAAGGGATTTAGTCAAGTCTTTCTTTATTTGATCAAAAGAATTACGGGATTCAGCAGTCCATTTGATTTCATTTCCTTTTCTCAACATGGTTGTAATATACTTCACCAACTCAGCAAAATTTGAAACAAACCTTCTCAAAAAATTAATTTTTCCCAAGAAATATTGAACTTCCTTCTTGGATCTAGGGAGTGAGAAGGTTTGGATAGATTATACCCTGTTGGAATCAATCCTTACCCCTTCAACTGGCACAATGTGCCCCAATAATTTTCCATCCTTCATGGAAAACAACGAATTTTTTGGGTTTAAAGAGAGACCAAATTTTCTACATTTCAAGAAGACCTTTTTTAAATGATAATAATGTTCTTTATCAGATTGTGAGAACACTGTTATGTCATCTAAATAGATAACTACAAACTTGTCCTTCTCTCCAATAAAGGCTATGTCTATGGCTCATTGCAAGGTCGCCCCTGTGTTCATCAAACCAAAGGGCATCTTAGCGTACACAAATGTACACCAAGGAGTGGTAAAGGTTATCTTCTCTCTATCTTCTGGAAAGACAGAGATCTGATTGTAGCCAGAAAATCCATCAATCATGGACATCCTAGATGCACCTGTCACCCTCTGTAATATATGCTCCATCTTGGGAAAGGGGTAATATTCTTTTTTAGAGCTTCTGTTTAGATTCCGAAAATCGACACAAAGTCTGATTTCTCCATTCTTTTTTCTCACTGGGACCAAGTTGGCCACCCATTCAGAATACCTCAAAGAAATAATAATTTTAGCATCTAAAAGCTTTTTTACCTCTTTTTCCATTACAGGCAACAACATAGGATTTATTTGTCTCAACTTTTGCTTGAATGGTTTGGTCTCCTCCTTCAATGGGATCTTGTGCTCTATCATTCTTGTGTCGCAAATTATGAGATCTTCATAATTCCAAGCAAACACATCAACAAACTCTTTTAATAGCTCAGTATATCCAACCCTCTATTCCCTTAAAAAGTTGCTTGACAATGAAAACTTGACATATTTTGGATCCTTTTCTATACCCACATTGCATTCAGTTACATCAACATCATCAGCTGAACCTTTGATCTTCACTGCCACATCATTCCTGTCAAATAATATTTCCAAAGGAACTAGTCCTTTTGGAATGTAGTTTCTAGGCAATTGAACAATATGATTATTAGCAATTTTGTTTAGAAAAACATCAGCATGAGGATTATTTTCAAAGTCATGATCTTGATCAATGTGTAATGCAGAAAACGCATCAACAGTCTCAAGGAATTTTTTGATCTCAAGATCATCTTCAAACACCTTTCAATGATTAACATTGTATGGTATAGAGGGTTTGTATTTGACTTCTACATCATACTTGAGTTTAGGTGGTAAGGGGACTCTGAAATTGCTTGTTGATACAGCCAAAGAATCAGCCATGGTATTATCTTCTCTTGGAATAAATGAAATTTTGAAAGCTAAGAAAAAACTGTCAACTAGGTCCCACACTTCATTTCTATAAGATCTAAGCCTAGGGTGCTTAGTTTGACAAAGATTTTTAATCTGATGGACAATCAATTCAACATCCCGAGATACTGATAGATCTTCAATCCCCATGTCTTCTGCAGCCCTCAAACCCAAGACAAGAGCTTCATACTCTACCACATTATTGGTAGTTTCAAATTCTAGTTTGTATGACAAAGATATAGTCTCTTGAGCAGGTTAAACAAAGACCACTCCAACACCATCACCTTCCCTAGAAGAGGCTCCATCAAAGAACATCTTCCAAACAGAGGTTATTGGAGGAGAATCTTCACAAAAAGTAACGGATTGCTTTCTAATTTCCAGGGGAGGTTCAGGAGCATCAGTGAGCTACAAGATGTTGGATCCCAAATCAGTGTCAAGTGCAAAAATTGTTGAAATATTGTAACTGCAAAGAGTATTCTATTTTATTATTGATGTATTATTCATTAGATCAATCCCCTTTTGTGGATTGATCATGTCAGGCATTGTAAATGACCAAATCCCCTTTTGTGGATTGG